>CAJQZN010041116.1:41246-83452 GCA_907164685.1 Colias eurytheme | reverse complement strand
AACATTATTGAGTTCTCAAAATTTGTATTATCAATATTTTCTTTTTAACTTGAAAAAGTATAATGTTATAAATTTTTAAGGACTTTATTTTTAAGGAAGATAATTTTTGGACCGACTCTTTCTAGATTTGATAATGTGTAGAGCCTGATGTAATACAGATTACATTACCAAACAAACAATATTCAAAAGGAGCTCAAAAATTCCACATCATTATCATATTCCACTGTCGCAAGAAACAGAAAATGTCCACATTATCCATCAGCACAAGCAGAGTTAGACAGCGTCACAATTTAATGAAAAGTTCGTATCAAAAGTGTTGGAAGTTCGTATCTTGTGCCGTGTACACAAAGGGGCCAACGCGGGGCCTCCTGCATTATGCATTGTGTGACTGCGGACCTTTGAGCCAGATTATACGGTACGTTTATTTCCGAAATTTCCCACTCGAGATTTCCACTTTCAACTCTTTTGCCCCTTTTGGCGTGTTTGCTTGTCGGCCGGGGAGAGGTAAGCGGTTTCTACACTCAAGTGCATTCTTAGTTTGTGCCACGTGTTTCATTGTTGATAGTGTGGTGTTAGTTTTGTTTTCTGTTGTTCTAGACAACAATATGCAAGGTCAAGGTTTGTATATTATAATCTAGATGAGCTATTAATAATAATTACATTGCGTTTTATTTTACGAGAGTATACTTTTAGAAATTAAAGGCTTTCGAATTTTTAACGCGATTATCAGTCTCACTGTGACCACGCTCTCTGTAGTTTTCAAAACGTCGCGCTAAATAATATAATGATATCGGGTTTAAAATCCTAATAAGTTAAAAAACATAGCATATTTTATAAAATGAATATTATAATATGGTAGCAATATTATAATAAATAATAATATTTTTTTTAACTTTCATATCTAGGTCAAAAAGTATATTAATCTGTTTTTCATACGTAATGAAAAACATTTCGATATTTCGTAAGTAGCTTAAGGTATTTTATTCCATTACATCGATGTAAATCTCAACGTTCATCAAAACATGAGTTTTAATAAAAAAAATAATTGGAAAAGCTTTCATTTGGGACTAATTGAAATAGCATAACGCTGTAAATAATTTGCGTACCTAATTGCAATATTGACATACTTTCGACTCTTTAACCAAATCTCCTTTTAATACATCTTGCCCATTGAACGGAGAAAGGATTCAAAATAAAATCAATTGCAAAATGAATCAATAAAAACATCAATTATTAATAATCCTCAAATGGCTGAAAATCAAAACAACGTTAAGGGGTTTCGACGATTTATTTGACATCCAATTAAAATATTTATAATAGGAAAGATGAAACCCTTGATAAATTAAAATATATTTCGCTTTTGGTTATTGAAAATTACTAAAAATGACCCAAATAATAGAAAAATACACTGAATAACTGATGGAACTGATACTGACGTTTATTAATTCCTTTATATTATTTGTGTTTCAATTATTTTAATCAATCTAGGCAGATATTAAGTTTCGATACGGTCACTAAAATAGTAACCAATTTATTGCTTTTTACAGAAATAATACTTACTTATACAATTTTTAATTATATTCATAATTATTATATTATCTTTGTCAATTATTGTTTGTTTATGTTATGTTTAATATCTTTCGGTGTGTATTTTTCGATCAATATTTAAAAAATGTAACTAGAGCTTTTTCTATTTGTCTTAATAAACATAAATCGTTTTTCGCAACTTAATTTCATTTTAGCGTACAAAATTGATCTAAACTAACAGGTAATATGAGCAATCGATGAGCACACGTGTGCTTAAAGTCCCCGACGCAATTCTCAGGTGTGAGAGATAGTCGGAAATTAAGTGGTCGCATACATTCTACGAATGAGCTGCGTACATAATGGTTTCGTTACATAGCTAGCTTCCGCCCGCAGCTTCGTCTAAAGTGTAACAAATCATATACAAAATATTCCTAGAGAAATACTCTATGTTTTAAAATAAACCCTATTAAAATACGTTGCGTAGTTTTCAGATAATATGCATACATAGAGATAGATAGTGGGCGATTTTACACTATGTAGTGATTTAATACGTGTTAAATTTCGCATTGTATAGAATAAATATACACAAATTAAGATTAATGTCAATTGATACTTAGAGCATTTGATTGGATACATATTTACTTCGTATATATAGCAAGCCTCTAATTTCTTGGTTGCTGTTAAGTCATATTATGGTTTTAAATGGAAGCTATTTGGTTTTTTTAATCATTAATTGATCTTATTATTTTATTGCCTTAAATAAATAAACAGTTTAATAACAGCTGAGTGTCCTATGAAATTATTTTTTTATTTTAAATTCATTTTCAATGTATAAGACTGTATTCTATAATAAGGCTTTTTATTTTATTATCTTACACATTCTAAAAAAGGTACAATGTAATAAAAAACTAATTTAATAAGAATTCCTTTAAGCTTTGAGAGTTTCAACGTAATATCATAAAATACGAATCACATGAATAAACAATGCTGCAATAACGAAAGTATATTAGAAACGATTTTGTGTACATGTTCAAAATAAGTCTTATAAAAATTAGTTGATTTTGTCCCTTTTGTAGAGGAATAAACAATATTTTATTATTTACTCTTAAGTAATGGAGATAAACAGACATCAGTTTATTACATAGTTGTAAAAACCTACTGAAAAACAATGACACTAATCTGTATTCTTCTTAAGGTGAACTGAACACAGAAAGATTTTTTTGTGTTTTCTTTTTTAGAAGAACTTTATCTCTGTTTAGTTCTACTTCAAAATAACAAGTTTCTACTCCTATTACGTTTTTAGTCCCTATACCTTTTTTATAAATTTAATAGACATCTCGTGAAGGACTCTACATTCAACATATTTTTCAATTTTACCCTGAAGTAGTATCAAAAGTTCGATTGGAAATTCATTTATTTTGCGCTTGCGAAGCAAATCAATTTGGTGCAATTGAAAATTGTTATTGCATACACAGTAACGTGGTTACAGGTTATATCGACATTGTGATGTGCTGTCACATAATAGTAGTTCTTGGTAACGTTGGTAATATTGGTATCGATATTGAGAGCTTTGGTGAGAGATCAAGGTGTTGTTATTGACCTGATTGGCGTAGTGTGGATTGATTTCCATAGCTGCATGGCGTTTTTTCTTGTGTGTTAATTTATGAATAATATAAGAACATAATACAAGTATGTACACATAAAATATCAATTTTATTGTTTCACATTAGGACTAAAACCTTGCTTAGTTTGAAAATTGATGGTACTATTTCGCAAAGATTTCAGGTGGCTATTAAGTATTATAATATTTAATTAATAGATTTTTAAGCTATCTAATGAGCTCTATAGTTAGTGAGTTAAACATCAAATTTTTAAATGCATCCTCGCACATTATAATACACTAGCTGTTCCGCGTGGTTTCACCCGCATTACTCCGCTCCTGTTGGTCTTAGCGTGATGATATATAGCCTATAGCCTTCCTCGATAAATGGGCTATCTAACACCGAAAGAATTTTTGAAATCGGAACAGTAGTTCCCAAAATTAGCGCGTTCAAACAAACAAACAATCTCTTCAGCTTTATAATATTAGTATAGATTTGTAATACGAGTAGGAAACCGAAGAGTTCAATCATGTATATTGGAAAAAATAGACAAGCTCCATGTGCACACAGCCCACCGTGATAATTACCGTTCAGCGGTAAACGTCGTAATATCGGCGAACCCTTTCTTAACACGGGTAAATATTATGATTTACTATTATGCAAAGTATATCTCGGTAATGGAGAGGGCCTACAAGACGTGAATATTGTGAGATACCGGGCGGGCTTAGATAGCGTTATAATATGAATGTACAAGTATGCTGATCTTGGCATAATAGTTCTTTTGGGAAGGATTTGCTCGTGGTAATGGTTTATACACAGTTGTTGTGAATGGATAACCAGGAAGAGATTTTAATGTAGGCTAAGATGTTTCCGAGGACAGATAGAGCTAATAACTAGATAAGTTCTAATGGGAAGTAATTTTCGAAGCCATTCCGAAGGTTATATTTCCACCATATTATAGCATTATAACAGACAAAATAATAAAGAAACAATGGAAAATAGCCGCAGTCAATTACAGATTTCTACGCATAGAGTTAATATCAATATATTAGTTTTTTATCTTTGAATTAAATGGTTATTAAGCAAACATTGAACATAATATTATAACACTTATCTATACTAATATTATAAAGAGGAAAGGTTTATAATTATGTATGTACGTATGTATGTATGTATGTATGTATGGTTTTCATGAATAAACTACTGGACCGATTTTGATGAAATTTGGCACAGACAATCTTTAGAACCTGAGAAAGAATACCTTTTATTGCGAAATATTTACCACGGGCGAAGCCGGGGCGGACAGCTAGTTTCATATAAAATCAAGAAAATAAACAAACTTCGTCGTACAACATTCTGCTCGTAGTATGAAACGCAAAACCTCGACAAGAATGAAAACGCACACTCACTATCACTCCATTTGAGATTTCTTGTTATTTCGGTAAAGTATAGCCTCTCCCAATTTGTCTAATATAATTTAAGAGTATTAAAATATTCTCGCAGCCTAAATTGAATTACCTACTTCATAAAACAGGTTTAATTTATTAAATTATGAAATTATTTCTTCACAATTATTCCATTTAAGCAGACCTATTTAATTTTACAGGCTTTGTAGTTGAGATATTTTTTTTTACAAAATTGAAAGCGGTAAGTACCTTTTTAGTTGTCAGGAACTTTTTTATAGAACGTTATATTATATTAATGTGAACTCTCACAGGTGTTTGTTTTATTGATGTGACTCTACATAATATTAAAAACGTGAAAGTTTGTATGTTTATGTTGAAAGCGACTCGTGTGATATTTAGTATATTATTATAAGGTGTAATAGTCATATTATTATTATACAATTAATATTAAGAGGCTGGTGATGGCGATGAAAACATTAATAAAAGTCAAATACTATGGTAGCACTCATAAATAATGATATTACTCACCATTATCCCCGCAAAACATGCGGTAATGAATTTTTCCATCAAGAAATTAACATCCCCCCCCCCTCCTCTCCTCTGCACACCGCTTATAACGAAAATTTTCATTCAATCTTAAAAAGCCCATTTCATTATGTATGCAAATTACAAAGTCGCTATCGACTTTAATTAAAGTATGAAAAATGCTTCTGCAATATAAATCAAATGTAGGTACCCGACCATTATTTTCTGGCCCCTTAAGGCCAACGCAATTTTTTCCGTCTCAGAGGAGTGATAAATGGTCGGCATGAAAAACGGAATTCCTTTCTGAACGGTGTATTATTCTTATATCATGCGACATCTTTTGATAAACGCTATTTAATAGACGCCCGTTTGTAAAGCTAAGAAAATTATTGCTCTTCACATTTTTCATTTAAACTCTATTCTTAATTATTTGTGCTATTACTCCAAGCTTTTTGTGTATTTATTAGAAATGGATTTATTTAATGACTCCATCATTTTTAAATACAAATATTATTATTAATATCTCGTTTGTATTCTTATGTATTACAGCTTTCAATATTTTAAAGACATATTTATAGACATCGTAAGTATCCTAATTCGTACCAATAGTGACTAAAAAGTACACGAAAATATGTAACAGGAAATTTCAGCATTTTCATTTACTAGCGCAGTTCCTTCAACGCCAAAACATAATTGTATTTGTTAAACTCCCAACACTAATTAACACTCCCTTGTATACACAACTAGATTAGAAAGCCTTCAAAACATGACATAAACGTGTATTGTATAACAAGTTGGAACATGCAGTAAGTTAAAGCATTTCCTCAGAATAGTTGCTGACGCAGCCTGTCATAGCGGGTTATTCGCGAATTTAAAAGCAAATGTTTCACTTCATATTGTTTGAAACGTCTTATAGTTTACTGTGTTGCGTTTGTATATTAATTTGCATGTTTTAGAGAAAATTATCTACTACAGAATAAGAAAATTATCGTAAAATCGTATTCGAAACTCCATGTAGATTGTAAATTATTTTACCATGTGATGTAAACATAAAACTATTTTTATTAAGCTTTATTTAATTAAGCTCAAAAACTAGTACATATCTACAAGCAATAGGATTCACGAAATATAATGAGATTAACGTGATGAAAAAATATTTTTGAGTCTTATTAATTACCTACAATAAAATATTTCACATAAACTGAATCAAACATTATTTGTGAAATATAGAGCGATTTTCATGATACATCCCTTATATCATTAAACGATAACACAATATAATATAAACGATAGACTATCGTACTCAAATAACTAGATAATCTTGTAATAGATTTAATATATTACATTATTTAAATAGCCTTTAATTATTGTCAAATTAAATAGAGATTGAAAGGCGTATCAAAACAAAGTAAAAGAAGCTATTTTGATCTAACTAAACTGTAACCATTAACTAATTTGTGTAAATGGACTTAAAAGATTGAAACTTAATTGAAAGATTTTACTTAAATATAGTTTATTATTTAGTGTGGCATGAAATTGTTTTTCTTATTATAATGAGTATGTACATATTATGTAGTAAGTAAGTACCTATATAATTTTGTGTATTATCTAGTGTTATCTAATAATTTTACATAAATAAAGATATATTGAAAATTGTTACTCTATATAATTTTTATACATGTAGATAATCAATTCCATGCAAACTTTAATTGTTTTTTTTTTTATTACATTAAAAACAAAATAGAGTCACTAGATTTTTTGTCATTTTAGATTTTATAATTTCGATCGACAAATATGACCGTCTCAATTACGGTTTCCTCAAGTAAGCAGTTTCCCATTGTCTACGGTATTGTTTAAATCCGCGGCTCACGGGGATCAAGGCAGATCGTATTTTTATTTGTTCCCTGAACCACTGTTTCCTTTCTCTGTCAGTCACGGAAACCCTGTTTAGCCCTGTCACATTTCATCCTATTCGTTTGGCCTTTGTACAATTATTTATGTGTTTTTTACTATTGTTAGCATTTCACTTTGTTGTCGTTTTGTTGATAATGTTCTAAGATATCTAATCAAATCAAAAGAGCGAAGCTTACCTAGTGGTAATAATAGCATTATATTAATTAAATGTAGGTATTCGATAAAAGATACTAGTTGTTGTTATTATTATTTTAGAAAAGCTGTCACATCTCTATATTAGTATGCAGCCAGCAATAGGTTATTTAAACATTTCAGTCCCTCAAGCCAATTGTGTAGGAGGTAATATTAATGATATTATATCACTTATAATCATATAATATAATAATATTAGCTCTACCCACGCTCTACGAAGCTCTTGTGGTATTATAAGTGAAAAGATAGAGATACATTACAGGACAATAATTAAGAACCAATTACGCCCGTAACCGAAGAGACCAAATTGTTAAATTTAGCAACTCTTTGTTCGCAGTTTCATTAAATTTGAGCGACATTCCAGACTCCAACAATAAATCTATCCAATACGAGAAACACCTCGAGGGAATCTTTTAAATGAAACACACAATCTTTTAAATTCTTTAATCGCTTAGATTACAATTAACAATAAACTTACAAGTATAATAAAATAGTTGATGGGATTCAAATTGATGATTACAATGTAAAGAGTAAAAATTTTATTAAAATAGACGTTTTGAAGGAAAAATATATAATAGATGAAAATGAGAATTTTCATTTAGTAAATTGCTGGATAAAGAATATAAAATACTCAATTCTAATTATTATTAAAATTTAATAGAAGTATCGTAATTGAAAGTAGCTCGTGCCGATTAAAGACGTTTATTATCCTTAATATAAAATTTAAGTAAAATAGGCGTTAATAATATTTCTATTTAGCTTCGTTGAGGCTGGATTTGATTTTTTCCACAGTTTCTCTCATTTCGGGGTCGTTTTGTATGATTTTGTTCGCTTCAGGCGAGTCTATGGGAGGCGCTTCACCGTGGAATGTCTTCTCTGTGTACACGCGGTTCATCTTCCGCATTGTTCCAAACCACTGGAAAATAAGATGTTATTAGAAACATTATTAAAACATTATTCTAAAATGTTAAAAGAATTAAAAAAATCTATAACAAGGCAAGATTCGAACTCGCTTGTGTAGCCAGATCGTTGGCCTCGACAACCGAGATCCCACTAGGACAATACAATATAATATTTTTTTATCTCATGCTTTCCCTCAGCCCCCGGAATCACAGACACAATAGAAAATCTATTGTGTCGTGGCCCGATCAGGCCGCTCGGTGGTCCAGACTACATCAGGTTGCAGTCGTTTGTTCTGTTGGTCTGACAAGTTACCTTCTATATGTGTGCTGAATTTTATTATAATCGGCTCAGTAGTATTTGCGTGAAGAATTAATAAACATGCATAATTACATACACATACATTCATCCTCACAAACTTTCGCATTTATAATATGAGTAGTACTAAAGTATCCGCGCTCCTGTTATAGTATATTTATTTGTTTATTTAGACACACCTATAGTGTACATATAAAAATTACGACAATGAAATCTGAACAACTAACAATTAGCTGTTGTATGATGTATAAACCAACTAGAGGTCCGCCGCGGCTTCGTCCGTGGTACATATTTCGCAATAAAAGGTAGCCTATGTCCTTTCTCGGGTATCAAAATATCTCCATACCAAATTTCATGCAAATTGGTTCAGTAGTTTAGGCGTGATTGAGTAACAGACAGAGTTACTTTCGCATTTATAATATTAGTACTGTTTATCTAAGGCGCGGGACATATACCACCGCTGCGGGCGCCCTGCCGGCGTGCATCGGGTGCGCTATTGGCATTTTGTATGAAATAATTTTGGGGCGGCGCAACCTTGGCACAACCGTGGCGTGCCGTCTCGACGCCTTTCCAAAATTATTTCATACAAAATGCCAATAGCGCACCCGATGCACGCCGGCAGCGCGCCGCGCCGCTTGTATATGTCCCGCGCCTTAGGGTCGATTTTTCAATGCTTGGATAAAACGTGTTTAAATAAATCTGGCAGTTGATAGTTAAATATTTCCCACGGTCCTTAAGAAATGCTGTAAAAAAAGAACACTAACCCGATCCCACACCATCATATTAAACCCGAAGTTACAATGGAAGAACTCATGGTGCTGATCGTGGAACTGTGCGGGCGGCTGCCAGGGCTGCCACCACCGCGCGCGGAAGTCGATGCCGGAGTGGTCGATGATGCCGTGGTAGTACGTGTATAGGACCACTATGTAGAACGGCACTGCGAATAACAATTAATTTAAGGTATAGGTTTATTGAAGTGAAACTTCTTTGTCGGGGTTGGAAAAAAATTTAGTGTAACATTTTTGCGTTACGCCATACTCGTGACATTTTTAAGGTCATAAAGAAGTTTCACTTCTTACGTGTGTACTCTAGTACACGCATACATTTTTTTTTATTTACTAGCTGTGCCCCGCGGTTTTACCCGCAGTGCTCCGCTCCTGTTGGTCTTAGCGTGATGATATATTATTAGCCTATAGCCTTCTTTGATGAATGGATTATTTAACACAGAAATAATATTTCTATAACCGGACCAGTAATTCCAGAGAATAGCACATTCAAACAAACAAACAAACTCTTCAACTTTACAATATTAGTATAGATTTTTAGGAACAATTTATTGATGCAACAGCCAAAAATACAATGTTTAGAATTTTTGTCTGTTTGTATGACCTGACTAAAGTCAAAAAGTACTGTATTGATTTACTTCGCATTTTGCATGAATATTACAAACAGTTCGGGTCAACATAATATGGTGAGTTAAGACGTTTGCGTTCAAAGTGACATTCAAGCACGGACACAAGCATGTAAATATTATGTTGTTTGTGCATGCGCCCGTGTTTGTTTGTTTCTTGCGCTTGCCAGGCTACTTGCCAGGCGTCTGAACATACCAATATAACAAAGCGACTCACACCAATGCACCGGGAACAGGAACAGCGGCAGACAGTCGGTGAGCTGCACGTGCATGATCTCCACGGGATGTATGGCGGTGACGGAGAAGGCGGTGGGCTGCTTGTACTTGTGGTGCAGCTTGTGGAAGCGCGCGTACAGCCACGGGGTGTGGTACAGGCGGTGCAGGATGTACGTCGTGAAGTCCTTGCGGATAATAATAGATATTAGATAAACATTTACAAGCAGATTATAAGATAGAAAGAAAAAGTGAAGTCCCATGTCCCCTAGTGGGGCAAGGGACAGATGCATTATACATCTGTTTTACTGATCGATTTTCTTTGGAGACAAGTAGGTGATCAGCCTTCTGTGTCATGCCAGACAGAGACATTTTTTTTTCTTCGTCTCCACCGGGAATCGAACCCAGGACCTCTCGGTGCCAAGAAGGCAGTCTATACTGTATAAGGTAGAAAGAAGTATTGTCAAATATAATATTGTTCTGCAATACATACTATAGTGTACTCTACTATTGAAACACTACTATAGTTTGAAACACACTGTGTTGTGTTGGATGTAGAATGTAAAGTCATATGGGAAAAGGGGAATATCAATTCAATCATTGTTGCTCCAACAGCTTTTTATGAAATAAATTCACTTGTTTTTTTCATTTTTTATTTATGTTACTTAACCTAAATAGTAAATGTTTGTAACTTAGAAATTGAACTTTTTCATATCCCTCGAGAAGAGCTCCTGAAAATCAGCTAACGCTGTTTCGGTTTGGTACCTAGTATAGAATATAATAAATTCAGGCTAGTTAGTTAAGTGTTACGAATAATCAATTTAAAAATATAGGTTCAAATCCTTTTCTCATATTATTCTTAACTAAATCTACGTTTGATAGTTGAGAATTACGTAATTTTCTAAGCTATTGTAAGAAAAAAAAAGTTAAAACGACAAATATGAAGGAGAATACATAAAAATCTCTTCGAAATAAAACACCAATAATAAAAAATGAAAATGTAATAACACAAACAGACAACAGCAACATAAAGTATTTGATTTCATTTCAAATTATCTAAAGTGCATTACTAACGTGCGTTTTTGCTGGAAAATAATTTAAAAGTATTAAAGCATTTTTGGTCGTCCTGGTTTTATTTGGATTGTGAAATTCTTTTATATAAGTATTTTCATTTTACGTGAATCTGTACATTTATGTTATTATGAACATCAAATTTCAATGTAACTAAGCTTCCCTTTAAATTAAAATGATACGGTGAGTGACTGAATTTTTTTAAGTTTAAAATTTAGTAATCTAATAAACTTTATTTTAAGTTGTCGTATTACTTTATTTCTATTGAACACTAACCTGATAAATAAATATCACCGGGAACTGCAGAAAGAACCACCACCAGCCATACTCATCGAATTGAAAGTACACAGTACTCGGGTTTCCATTCGCGATATAAGCGGCTAGAAATGCCGAGAAGCTCCCAGTAACGAAGAGCGAGATGACGCCGACCATGATCTCGTGCCGCTCGAGTTCGGGCGAGAGCCACTTGGTGGGCTGCAGCTTCCACTCGTGGGCGATGTGACGACGCTGCACGTAGAAGTACCACTGGAAACAATTGGCAGTGGTTTATTGTACGTGTGTGTGGCTAATTCTTAAAGTGAAACTTTTATTACATCGTCTCAAACTTTTTGGTCTGTGTAGCGCATGTCGCGTGACGGTCGGCTGCCGAGTAGGTATAAAGCAGTGTTCGGAACCGTTCGAACAGTTTCACTTTTACCGTGGTTTCATAAAACCACACAACATATATTTTTTTTGGCATATATTATTATACTAGTTTAACGCCCGTGGCTTCTCCCGCTTTGTCTAAAACCTAATACATTATATACTAAAACCTTCCTTTTGAATCACTCTATCTATTAAAAAAACCGCATCAAAATCCGTTGCGTAGTTTTAAAGATTTAAGGATATAAAGGGACATAGGGACAACGACTTTGTTTTATACTATGTAGTGATTATGTAGTCACATATTATGTAAAATTAAATTGTAATATTGACATGATTTTAAAAGAGCAACTATGGAGTTTCTTGCCGGTTTTTCTCCATAGACAATGACTGCTTTTTGAACATTTTTTTGTTGCAAATGTTATGACGATTCAAAATTACTTTTATAAGAAGTCTAATTGAATAAATAAATGTTTGAATTTGAGATTATTTTGTACGTTTAGGTTAGAACACAGTAGGGTTTTATTCGGTAAGAATCAGATATCCGATTTTCCCATGAAAAAGGCATATTATTAAATATTAGTAGTGTGTAAAGACTTTGTAGAGAGTTTTATGTTTATGAATTACAAAGAGCATTAGTGATAAGTGATAACATTTTAAATTCGTTAAAAGTCCTTTTAGACCTCAAATTATTCTTATTCATCTTTGTTTATATTTTCCATTAAATAAAATAAAACCATTAGAACTCTACCTATTATGATATTTATAAAAAAAAAAACATTACAAACATAGTCCCTAAACGTGCCCGAGTTTAAGATAAATAAGATAAAACTTGTAATCGTACAAATGCGTAAAAGTAAGCTTTCTTGAGAATATTTATACCGTTTAGACGTAAAAGGAGATTTATTATCGATTTCCGTTACGAGACGTAAACATACAATTGGATGCGAGCATTGTAGAGATGATGTATGTATTTTCTTCGACAAGAATAAGCATAATATCATACAGGTTTTTTATTGCTTTATTTGTTTCAGCTTAAGCTCTAATATGTTTTGATTTGTAATTTTAAATTAATTAAATCATTAAATAAACTTTTACGTTATATCAATTACTAGCTGTGCACCGGGGTTTTACCCGCAGTATTCCGCTCCTGTTGGTCTTAGCGTGATGATATATAGCCTATATCCTTCCTCGATAGATGGGCTATCTAACGCTGAAAGAAATTTTCAAATCGGACCCATAGTTCCTGAGATTAGCGCGTTCAAACAAACAAACTCTTCAGCTTTATAATATTAGAATCGATTTTGCTTTACTGCCCATTTTTACTCTCTATTGAATGGCTTCAATTTCAGGTAGGATAGCTCCTACTCGTATTGTTTAGACTTCTATCCTACTCCTAACTTAAATAAACTAATAAACCTCTGCTAAGGGAATCAACGATCCTATTACTAAACTAAATGCAACTCACAATATCACGTCACATGTTCAAAACGTCAAGTGTTAGTTTAACGAACTACACAGTGCCCACATCGTATGTGACGAAAGCTCCCTAAAGGCCAAAAATATAGTACTTTAAAAAATCCATCGAACATCCCAGTGAATACTAACGAAGTCGATAGATCACAGTGTCCCGTCAACCTTTCGCCGCAACCTGATTTAGAGAGCCATTCTACTAATTTATTCCACTAGCCTACCTAGGATTAAAGGTTAAACGAAAACTATTTACTACCTGCAAATACGGTTTATTTATTTCGTTGTGGGACGTTTGTTCTGTTTATTTTAATGGAGCACGAAAACTCATTAACAGGCTATAAACATGTGGTAAGAATATGGATATCCTGATGACTACACTATGCGTAGAAGCTATTCCTGAAGTTACCGTTAATATTCCTAATACATCTTAAATTGGAATAAATCTTGCTGAACATCATCTATACATCTATACAATACAAATATTATAAAGAGGAAAGGTTTGATTTTTTGTTTGTTTGTTTGTTTGTATGAATTGAATAGGCTCCGAAACTACTTGGCAGATTTGAAAAATTCTTTCTCTGTTGGAAAGCTACATCATTTCTGAGTGACATAGGCTAGGTTTTATCCCGGAAATCCCACGGGAACGGGAACTATGCGGGTTTTTTTTTGAAAACGCGGGCGAAGCCGCAGGCAGAAAGCTAGTAATGTAATAATTTGTTTGACGTGTAGCAAAATTAAATATAATATTTATGCCATCCTTGTTTTGCTTCCTTTGTTTCGATTAAAGTCAATAGTATTTATTTATAGCACAACAAAGAAATAACATTTACGTTTATCTGCACAATAAATATAGCATAATTTTACCGTCGAATGATCTTCATAAAAGTTTATTCCATCGTTCATTTACGTTAAATTTAATATAATTCACAATTATAGCGCTAATAACATTTTAGATATCAAAAGTTGCAAACGAATTATGATTATTTTGAATGTCTAGACCTCTTTAATAGCCTTAATTCTGAGTACAGAAACAGTCATTACTGAGAAATAATTTCTCTCAATTTGAATGTAATTTAGATACGAAATTAAATTAAATATCGCTTTGGATCCAACTAATCTTCTGTATTATATTTTATTCCAGTAGCATTAAAATTAAGATATTTAAGTAATATTCTATTTGTTTACATATAAGAAGGTGTTAGCATCGATCTTCTTGTTAGAATTTATTCCTATCCTTCAGTTAAAATAATATCATTGCAATAATAGATTTTATTTCAAAATGTAGGTAATAAGTTTACTATCCCATTATTTCTTTCTAATCTACAAGCAGGCCACTTATCCGCTGTTATGTTATAAAAGTTTACGTGTCATATTCAGATACAGTAAATTAGTCTTACAGCCCTACACATCATTAAATTTAAAATCCTTACACACCTTCAAGGCTTCAACATTCCAGTAACAATTTGAACCTCATGATACCTCATAGTCCAATTAACTATTTCACAAAAGAACTATACATAACATCCTTCTAAATAAAATTCGTAAACAACTCACATGCAAAAATCCACCAAGCAAAAAGTAAGTCCCGTACGACACCAAATGCGCCGCTATGAAGATGAACGCGAAGTTCTCCATCTTCAAGTTCTCTGATGTGAACAAGTTGTAGATCTCTTCTGTGGTCACATTCTTATCGCTTTGTGTGTGACCGGAGATCTGCTTTAGCGCTGTCACTAGGATTACCACCCATTCTCCTGGAATTGGTATTTTAAAATATGGTAAGGTCTTTTATGTTTCTGAATAAATGAATACCGTACAATGTTTATTTATTCGTAGTAAAAATATATAAACATACACATGAAAAAAACTGTTTGCCATGAAAAGGCATTTTGTGAAAATAATAACCACAAGGCCAGCTTTCGCCGCTGTTTCTCAGTGTTGTTGTTACACCACATAATACATAGATTGATCCGAATAGATGTATTGATCTATATGTTCTACTAGCTGTGCTCACGCGGTTTCACCCGCAGTGCTTCGCTCCTGTTGGTCTTAGCTTAATGATATATTATAGTCTATAGACTATAGCCTTCCTCGATAAATGGGCTATCTAACGCCGAAATAATTTTTCAAATCGGACAAGTAGTTCCTGAGATTAGTGCGTCCAAACAAACAAACTCTTCAGCTTTATAATATTATTATAGATTTAATTTGGTAAAGGTATCAGTCAGTGTATAACAAAATATCTACTTGAGTCGTTAAGATACGATTACGATTGAAGAGCATTGGTCTGGTAGGATATAGAAGACTGATCATCTAATCAGGAAAGGAAATCGCTCAGTGAAACAAATGTGAATTGCATCTATTCAATAGGGTACATCTACGATGCTTTTAATAAATCGACATCTGTGTATTCTGATATTATTAAAGGTAATGTTATTTCTATGATAGATAAACTTAAACTCTACTGAACCGATTTTAAGAATTATTTAATCATTTTGAAAGTCATTTCAATTCTTCTTTATGTATTGGTGAAATAACAGCGTACAACAGTTTAGCGTAGCGAATATAATATCATCAAAGACAGAACTCTATGGAATAGCACTAACTTAACTTTCTTTTACTAACTACAAGTCATGAATAATAGTTGAATGTATGATTTCATACAATCTATAATCACTACATTTCGTATAGTTTTAAATTCTTTATATTTTTAACGTATCACTTCTAAAGGTTATCGACGGTGTCATTGACATTTTAACTATTTGCTAAAAGTTTATATAACGAAGCGATATTATCAAATTCAATTTCATTCAAAATTTAAAACATGCTAACAAATGTTTCATAATAATTTATGTCGAAATAATAAAACAAATCTAATCAGTTCTTCTTTCTATTTAATAAGATACATTTAATTGTTCTTTGTGATAGTGACAAAAAGAGAAATTAGGTTAGAGCACATACATTTAGGATGCACGAATTATATGCAATATGCAATTGAGATATAAATTAATAAACATTGTTGAAATAACACATTTAAATTAAAAATCGTTTTAATTACGTTTGGACCATCTAATGAACGAAAACTGACCAACACACCGTTAAAATCTATTCACCATTATAAACGTAATTATCCCATAAACCACTGAATAACAAAACACATAAATACCTCTCAAAGTAGAGCCAAAGGTGAAAATAGCCAACGTAGCAATAAAAGTGCTAATAAATGCGGGTATTCGTTCAAAGAACTTTTCCGCATTTTCCGCGTGCTTTTCGATCCATTTCAATCCCTCTGCGATGGGGTCCCAGTGTTTTGGTTTGTCTTCTTTTACCTCTGTTTGTTTTTCATTGGTACCGTTTGATCTTTGCGTTAAAAGATACGTCATCCTGGAAACCCGGGGATTGGGACTTTGTAAACATTGGTTGGATTGATTGGTGATTGATTGATTGATTGATAGATGAGCTTGTACGTGAGTTTTTAATGGAGAAGTGAACATTCACGATAGTTGACTATCTTTATGAAATCTGTACTTAATGATAATATTTTTTTATAAATTCTTAAGTATGAATAAAATAAATAATGCAGGTTTTAATGACGCTCTTAAAAACACAAATCTCTTACTTTAGGCCGGCGAAATGGATGTAAATTAAACACGGTCAATCAAGTCATGTTCTTGTGGTGATAACTTTAAATAACAACTAAAGTGCGATCACTAAAAATACGAAGAGATCATGTTTTGCGAAGATTCAACCTTTATCTTGCGGTTTCCAATAAAAATACTGACAAGCATGACGTGATCTCTGTGTGGTTCCGTATATAAGTTTATTTACTACAGTAGATACTACAATTAGAACAACTCTATGTTTTCATTTATTCACTTTCTACGTACCATAATGTAAATATAATTATTCAATAAGAGTTTCCTATTTTCTAAAATTTGAACTTGATTTATGATCGTATTATCCGGATATCTTAGTATGCAGACTGTCCAAGTGTCCAGCCTGCAATCCTTGCATTTTAAACTATACCTATTAGTAAAATGGTAAAATATAAAATAATCTATTGCATTAATAGATAACAATAATTCATGTATCTAATTACATCTCAAGTAAAGGAACTCTAAAATAGTAATTTTCACAACAAAAGAAATATTATTAATTTTATTACTGTACTGTTCTGTGTACTGTATATTATTATCGCATAAATAATGAAGTCACTCGTGATTCTGTACGTACCTACCTACTTTCATACGTAATATTCATAACAATTTATATTTAAAATAAATCAATTCATGATAATATTGACTGAATGTAAATAATAAATATTATGCTCCAAATAGTAAGTAACTACTTAGTTATTTATCTACTTAAAAAAACTTTACGGTGTTATTCAAATAGGAGTTGTTTTCGCCATTTAGATCCGGTAATCAAAATTGTGTTTGTAATTTTTTCCAGCATTGCATCGCTACTAATATTTTCATTATAATATATGTGCATGTGAAAATGTGAGGTATCGCCACGAAAATGTATACGGAACTAATTAAATCTTGACTGTAACCAAATAGCGAGGAAAACTTTAAAGTTTAAACATAATATTATTACAAATTATAATGTTTCAAGGAATTACCTATTACTCGATTTACTATGAAAAGTTCTGTTCTTACAACGAATGTAAGAAAATAACAGTAGGTAGGTACCTAAGTCCCCACATAAAAAAAAAAAAAAAAAGGTAGGTACCTAAGTATAAACAAAATTAACAGATTTTATATCGATTATCGATAAGCTTTTTGGGCAAATATATGGACACAAAATAATTATATAGAACACAAATAAATTTTATTTAAATTTTAAAATATATTATAAACTAATCAAAGTCGAAACCTATATCGTTGATACAAAATTGTTACAGCGCCATCTTCAAGAAGAATAGCGAACTACTACTATTATTAAGAAATTTGTCTCAATGTGTATTGTTTTAATGTTCACACTATCGTATAGATGGCGCAGTAATCAATAAATAATATGCTGCATAGTTTAATATTTGTTCGGCATTTTGGACTGTATGCATAAATAATAATTAAACAGAAATTGTTGAAACATCAGTTATGTTTCATTTAAAATATCAATAGAATTATAATAAAATTTAATGTATTAAATTTTTTCGTACCGAGTACAGCGCCATCTATGAGTATACGAAGAAACAATTGTGAAAAGAGTTTATTTCTTTTGGTGTCACTGTAGATCGATAGATGGCGCAGTTTTAAAAAAAAGTTAACAATTTTTTTTAAATTTTGATAAAAATCGGGATTCATACTACATACTATTTTATTTTCCTACAAATTATTTCGTATGAATTAAAATCATTATTACGAAAGGAGTTCCTACCTTCATATTATTCTGTGCAATAAACTTCTTATTAATAATAATTAATAATATTTATTATGAGACCGCGTAATTTTCTGAGTTTTTAGGAAATGGCACTATTTTAGTGTCGATAAGTGAATTTTACTATTTATAAAAGATTATTTATAATACTTATCAGAAAAACCTAAAAATGAGAAATATTATTTTTCTCACACCCGATTACCGATTGAAGTACCTACAGTCGCTACTCGCTAGTTTACTCGATGCATTCCGTAGTAGCACAGGTAGTAGTAAACGCATCCTCTAATTAGATAAAAATGCACCTAGGTAGCTACTTACTTCTATAGGTTGAAAGACAAATTATGACTACAACCGTTATAAATTTCCACGTAATGTTGTATTTGTTAAATCACACAAAATTGAGATTAAATAACAGCACCATAACATGAGTCGGCATGTTCGTTGAAGCATTATGTATCTAATCTGACCAAAGTTTGCATCACAAAGGGTTCAGCCATTCACTAAATGCGATTAGTAATCTCAACTTCGTTGTGTTACGCCCCTTGTGTTACAGACAAATATAGAGATGTGCGATTTGTCGATAATCAAATGTATTAATGAATACAAAGTAAACTTTGGCTAATTAAAATTTACCTTATGGGTACATTTTACAGAATGTCGAGAATCTGGGAAATTTAAACATATTATTGCTTGTTATTAAGCCAGTCAAATTAATAGTCCTATTAAAGTTTGCTTTAAAGCTGTTTTTGAGTGATACTTGCACTAGGTAGCATATTTATGATTTTTATTTGATTTTTTAATAATTCAGGATGTAATTATTATTTTACGTACTTTTGTCGTTGTCATGTTATTTTGTATCATTCGTATTCCTGTGGATTTAATGCAAATTATATCGTCTTTAAAATATAAAAATATCGTCAAATTGTTGCTGCAATCTCTATAATATCATTGAACCGTCCGGCTTCACCGCTTGACGCCCTATGAATTACAGATTGCTTCTCAAAGGACCTCCGTGTATCACTAAATAATATAATTAATGGTTGTTTAACGTGTTTAAAAAATGTATTTTTCTACATCTAAGTAGATGCGACATATCAAACTTCAAAAATATATGATGTGCTACTTTTGTGATTAATGTGATTTTGTTTAATGTTTTTTAATAATATTTATTGCCAAATTCATTTGTTGTTGTTGTTTTTTTTATACACCAAGTGGAACATAAATTTTCTATCTACGTATTGTCCGCAACGACCCAAGCAAAAGGCTCTTTGCTTTTGCTATTTCTATTTTGCTAAGCTTAAGTTGAATACCTACATGCCCTAATAAATAGTGTGAACACATACTAAATATTCATAAAAGATATAATCATCAAAACTAAATAACAATATGCAAGTCCATCACCCCGGGTTTCAATAACTCACTAGGTGGCGGGCATTAATCATGCACTCGGCTTGTGGTCCTTTGTGCATGCTAAAATAAACTCCGGAGGACACGACATAATCACCAAACCAGACCACAATTCATCAGACACGAAATACATTGCTGCTCTTCATAATAAATCTGGTGAAAACGAAGCTGTGTTTCAAAGTAAATTAAATTATTAAAGGATTTGACAGAAGAGATAATATTCGTGCTTCAAAATTATGTGAATGCATTACAGCAACAAATTTAAAGCTACCCTCCACAATGGCTCATTGATTTGGCATCTGACTAATGGGTGTAAGACACGCACAAATATATCCAATTGTTTGAAATAGGTACATTGTTACATTCAATATCTCCGCATGGTAAATTAATCTTATTGACATAATGTAATATGAACTACTGTTTCATTGGATTATGAACTAAGTACAGAAGTAGGTCATAAATTTATAGGCATATTAGCTGTAAAAATAGAGCTGTATCAGTAGCAGACAGCCCATCTTGAAAATGTTATTAATAACCAATAAATGTCACTTTTCTCAATAGATCATACAATAGTTTGATTTTTATCAACCAAATTCATCATATTTAAATACTCCTAGGCAGCAGGCACGCACGTTACGCAAAACACAAAAACATTCCGGCTCCAATTTCAATAATTCCGCTCAATTCCGGGCAGACCGCGCGCCATCCTTCTTCTTTATGACACCGATTCTCCCCCGGCCATCCCTTAAATTCTTTTTATTGCTGCCCTTGTAAATCATTGCGTAACGCTCCACTGCATTACCCGGGAAAGTTCATTATGGCCGGTTTAATGGTTGGAAGGAGCGATAAAATCTAGCCGGTGGTCGCGGTAGACGTTTATGTGGGGTTACCAATATTTTTTTGTATTAAGATAGATAGAGTCACTACTCTACACGATACACTTATCTAGATGTCTGTGTAGTGTGTACGTCAGTGCAGGATCAAGTAAAGTATACCGAATCTGATGTAGATTCGCATTTCGCACCATTTATAGATGAAAGTGTCGTAGAATAAAGCTCGAATTAAAAAAGAAAATTAATACGAAGAAACATTTCAAGATGTTGATGATACCGCGAAGCAATGACTAGCAGAACACGTGATCTCATTATCACATAAAATAAAAACAGACTTGTTCTACGAAAAACGAATTGTATTACATACTTTCATTACTTCATATTTCCTTATCATGACGAGCTATTACTTAATAGGGTCCCACTATTGTCGACTTCAGCAACGTGTGGCCACCCCAGCACTATCTACAGATATATCACGTGCAATTTGTTGCGATCGCCGCGATAGGCAGTTGCCGAGCGAACTGTGCTTTATTGCCCCATAAAACTAGACGTTGCCTGCCCTAGTGTTGCCCGTTACGTGTTTATTAAACGCTGAGTAATTCTAATTGTTTTATGGCAACTTAGCGGAAGTGACTGGCTGACTGGTGACTTTGTAGGAATTGGACGTTTCCCGCAAACATTTGTAATTTGAGTAGGTAATTGATAGATTTATTTTATTGCTTACTGAAGCAATAAAATAATTTATGGTTTTAACTTTTATCCATACTAATATTATAAATGCGAAAGTAACTCTGTCTGTCTGTCTGTTACTCAATCACGCCTTAACTACTGAACCAATTTGCATGAAATTTGGTATAGAGATATTTTGATACCCGAGAAAGGACATAGGATAGGTTTTATCCCGGAAATCCTACGGGAACGGGTTTTTCTTTGAAAACGCGGGCGAAGCCGCGGGCGGAAAGCTAGTGGTTTTATATAAGAATGTCATGACTTATCTGGGTATCACTATCACGGCGTATGTCTGAACCAAGGGTACAAAAGCAGTACAATTTCAGTAGTCTCACTTTGAAATGATTTAAAATAACCTAAAGTTTTTAGTTCCAAGTAGGTACTTATTTTATATGCCCGAGAAAATTATAAAGAATCATCGAACGAGAGAAGAACGAGAGCATTATTTCTAACAGCACGTGCAGATAAAAAATTCAAAATATGTATTACAATAGTAATTGGTATATAAAATTCAGTGAACATTAATTCGAAATTATCATCGGTTCAGAAAGCACAGACTCATTTCAAATAATCTAAATAACAAAGACGAAGGATTTTAATTCGAACATTGATAGGAAAGTATCAATTTCATGAGTCAGGGAGATTAGTGACCCCCTGAGGTCTGAGGGCTTATTGTGCTACCCTGAAGGTTTAATCTTGTCGTCATAGAGCAATGGAGCAGATGTGTTATCACATAAATCTTTAGTTACAGTTTATAGAATATCTATAAAATTTATAACAATCTAAAAAACTCGTCAAATGTTATAGTCATTAATTGTCCGTATTTAAGCAAAAAGGAACCACCCAGCAAAAACGCACTTCTGAGATATCAAAGGATTTACAAAAACATTTGCAGCTCTGTTAGATGAAGTAAAATTAAAATTTATTTTATTTAAATTCATTGATAAATTACTTATTTAAGTATGTGTATATAAATTTGCTCTGAATATTCTTAAACTTTCTAGATAATTAAGAAAATGTGCATGTGGTTCCTTTTAACATTTATCAATTGATAGGTTTTCTCTTATACAAAAAGGAACCACATCCCAGGGATTTCATGATATAAATGAAACTATGTATTTATAATATCGTAATTAAAGCTTTAATTAATAAAATACATAAAATAATACTTATATAGGACGTTTATTCGACGTTATCATCAAATTGGATTTCGAAATCCACCGTGTCTAGTCCATCTATGTGGTCTTCTATTGCATCATCACTAATGAGACCGTTATAAAAACTGTGCATCTTGTGGAATGAGATGTAATATGCACTGAATATCGCTAGAAGGTGAAGAAAGCTTCTCCAGAGGCAGCGACGTATAAGGTTCTTCGTTATCTTCTGTAATAAAAAGAAAAAAGCTTTAAATCAAAATAATAAAGCCGCGTGGCTTTTATACGTAGGTAGGTATATGGCGACAGCAAAATATTATTAGTTCTTATAAAGCCGTGTCCCTACTAGACGACTAAGTATGTTGTATGTACATGCGCCATGTACAAAAAGCTGGCTAAGTGCGAGTCGGACTCGCGCAATAAAGAGTTCCGTACCATTATCTATAAAAACGCCAAAAAAATCACGGCTTATTGTATGGGAGCTTCTTAAATATTTATTAAGCTATTGCATAGCTTCTATCGCGGGCCTTGAGCGCGGGGACCGAATCGAGAAATTCCGTTACGAAAAAACCTCACTCCGACGGGCTCGGAGGTGTGGCTTGAAGGCATGCTATGCAATAGCTTTACCGCGGCAGTCCCCGAGTGCCACACGTCTTTTTTTATTCTGTTTTTTAGTATTTGTTGTTACAGCGGCATCAGAAATACATCTAAACGTATTTTACCAAAATAGTAGGTAGGTACCTAGATCATCGACAGTTATTTTTAAAACAGGGTTTAGACTTTAGTAGTTTCATCTCACAATGACAGATGAATCGTAACAAAATGACTCTTAATTCGACTCGCCTTCGTGAACAACGACATTGTCGTTAAAATACGTAAATCCACAGAGGATTCCTCTTGTACTTACTTAATGAACTATCTTCTTAAAATCACACCACAATCGGGAATGAATCAAAAGTGGATAAAGCGTACCTGCATCTCAGATTCAATAAGTACTTATATGCATTAAATAAAACTACTTACCCGTTGTATCTTCATTATTATCTTCGGTGTTCGTCTCCAATGCTTTTCTCACCCATTGCTTGCTTATTTATTTATTACTAAACATTTTCACATTTAATTTTAAAGGTAATTAACAAAAACAATAGAACTTACTTCGCGGAGGAAAAAAACACCGTCGCGTATTCGAACTACTTCGCTGAATGTCACCTATATTGACAGATATTCGACGTTTTACTTAAAAAATCGGAGTTTTGCACTTAAGTAATGAAATACGTTGTTTAAAGATGAGAAGCATTGTAACAAGTAAAGGCATTTGGTTCCATATAGCGATGATGGTTTTCAGAATGTTTTACAATATTTATTTATGCATAATAGAACCGAATGCTTGTGGTTTTATTTTGCAATAAAAAATTACAATTAAATTATTTATTTATTTTACGCATAACCATACCACAGAAACCTGGTTCCATTTTGTGTATTAAAAATAATTGTTATTAATAGAAATATGTGTAATGTATAATGGTACCAAGTAGGTGTGGATCTGTTTTGTATAAAATGACATGATAGTAATATCGTTTATTTGTTTGAACAAAACAGTCCCGTGGTGCTCTGGTTCGGTTTTGCTTAATATGGTATTATTCGTTGTTGCTGGTGGTTCCTTTCTGCTTTTAGTATACCTTGTTTCCAACGTAAAAATCATGTGGTTCTTGTTTGTATAAGAATTTAGACCACTTTTGGATGAGTATTCTTCAATAAAATCAAAAAACGAAATTTGTCGAGTGGTTCCATTTTGCATAAATACGGACAATTATGGTAAGATAATATCGTGTGTTTCTTCTTAAGAACCATAATAAATAGCACGACTTACATAAGTAAAGAAAACTTATAAGTAGTACTAGAAAATAGTCGTTAGAATTTAGAGAGACTTTTGATATTATAATTGTAAATTCTGTTGATACCAAAGAAGTTGATATTGCTTTCCCAATTTGATTTAAAGGGTCGTCTATATACTTTGTTTTCATAAAGATAATATTTTAAATATTTCTATTATATCTGAGGCGTGTCTGTTCATTACATAATCTTTGCTAACCGCCAAGTACGTAACCGCGGGTTGCCTAACCCTAGGGGAATCGGCAATATTACCGGCTCATTATTTTCGAGTGTAAAACTCAATAATAGCATAATGATGAAGCAACTCTTGCTGATTGCTTGGCGGGAGTTCCCGGTAAAAACACGGTCTATTGTGTGCTATGTATTAGGTTTTTGTATGACATGATCCTTAATAGTAAATGATAAGCTTAAATGCATCCGGGGTATTACTGTATATTATTTATACTGAATGAATTTAGTTATACACCATTTAGAGTTGAATTAAATCGTGCATAGAAAAGTTGAGTTTTTTCACTTTTTTTTTCATAAAAACTAGCCATTATTTCTTCAATGCGATTGTCGTGTAACATTTTATAGTACTCTACCCGATCACTTTAGATTCTACGTATGATAGCCAATCAATACACTAGGTAAACATGCATTCAATCTCCAAGTACAAACCTAGAATGCAAGATCCTAGTAATCACGTTCGCAAACACAAGTTCAAGAAGCCCGCGGGATAGGTATAAGGTCCTCACTCAACAACAGACAATTTTTCGCTCGATAATAACAAATTGAAATAGTCCGATTGCGGTAAAGTATGGGTGCAATTAAGGCGGGTGCAATAAATCGCTCGTATCTGATTTGCAACATGGAAGAGGCGTAGCGAGCCGCCGGCGATGCAATGCTCTTGGTACAACTGGGACTTAAAAGTGCATTCGTTTGATATTTTGATAATGTACTTATCGAAATTTTTGTGATAGATATTAGATAGTAGAACTTGAAATAATGGATATAATCAAAAGATGATCATATTTTAACAAGCCAACTCACATATTCGAAAATTTGATGTTGGCATTCTAACGATCATCAAAATTGATCACGATTCACGATCTTCGACGTCCAAGTAGTTATGATCAAGTGTATTTTCAACATTGTTTGAATTGATGATAGAAATAACTAAGATTATTTTATTAATAAAACAAGACATGAAAGCAAGGTATAGCTGTAGATGAAATTGCTACAGAAAATGAAACGTAACTGACATTCTTGTACAGATTGTTAAGAGATTAGAGAGAGAAAATGATCTCCCAGTGTGCCCATAATTCCGAACCGCCTGAATACATCATGGACGCACATATGGACGTTGCATGACGTTCGACGCACCCCTTTAAGTGCCTGTCGGACGTGCTAAAGAATATATTAGCAAAGATACAAGTAAATTGCCCATCCCTCTCTAATCACCTGTATTAAACAAGGATACAATGCCTCTCTTTAATTACACACAAAACAAGAATTGCTCGCTAAGCGAATAAATCTGAAATGTAGTACATAATTTAGTGGAGACCGATAAGACGTGTACTCTTGTCGGGTTCTTAAATATGACAGAGTGGTGTGTTTAAGTTGCTTGTCGTGTTTTGTGTTAATAATGTATCGTGTACTCCAGTACCGATAATTCATATCAATGTTTATAACGACCTGTACCAGTTATTGCTCAGAAATCTACTAAAATCAATCTTTGAGATAGGTATCTAGTGTTAGATTTCAATCACTGCTGACGAAGACAAATATGATTACCTATCATGAATTCAATTCGTTCATTTCATTTATGGTTTTAAAAGTGATTTATAAGTTCTCTCTCTGATTCACAACATAATATTAGGCATGTCTACTGTATTTCTCATCTAATCTTCTTACTAATATACCCTATTTTAATCTACCAACCATTAATGCTTAAGTACTATCAAAATGAAATTCGTTATCGATATTCGATGTAATACGATTGTAAACAGTTAAACATAGCTTGTGGGAGCGTATAATGGCTTACATTCTAGCATAAAGCAATAAACGATCATAAAATTGACATCGTGACCGTCTCAATGCGGCGGTAATCGTCAGATCGGATCGGCCATAGCTCAACTGTAATGGCGACTCGCATAATTCAGCTACAACTCTGACTGTTATGAAATTGTGTTAGGCGTGTGCTGTAGTGAGATGTGATAGATATTATTTGTATTTTTAATGTTAATGTGTGTGAATAAATAGTTAAAAATTATGTAAGGCATTAAGAGTGGTATAGGTTTGATTTAAAATACGTAACATAAAGCTGTTCTGGTTGTGGACGTGGAAAGGACGAAAAACTTTTCTAACAACATAAATATTATAGGAGTTTAATAGAAGAGAACATAATACAAGTATTATAGAAGTTCGCATTACCTATAAATCATTTTTCAGAATTGCGTGAACTTCCTATCAGTTCTGTAAAATTCATTTCAGCATATTCCAATGACTGTCTTCAGTCTTTGGCCTTCTTTTGATATAGATACTGCTTCATCTGTAAAGTAAGGTTTGATTAAAGATATAAGGCATAGCTAAGATAAAAAAAAATAAAATTTTAAGTAGCTTTAACCTACCATGGAACATTTTTAGGTCTCATTTTTAAGAAGCGCTTTACCTATCTCAATATCAAGGTGACTGTTGAAAATGGAGCAATTATAACAATATTCATGAATGAACTAATATTCAAACTAATTAGATGAAATAAATTTTAAAAAAGGGACTTCTCATGAGACCTACTTATTCATAGAGCTATTTAAAATAATTTTTATCGCGGTCAGTGGATGATATTCCTTACCCTGCCTTACTACCAGTGGCTCACGACCTGTATTTACGAGCAGCCCGATATCTGTTATTATTTATGTCTCTCTTTACTATTTTTGTTTATGGACTACTTATATTGACTTAGGAACTTAGATATTATGCGGTAACCTTTATTGCTCCTAGATCCGGTAGCTCGATGAGATTATACGAGAAATGTTTATTTTTTATTATATTTGTAAGCAGTTTGTCATAGGATTATGTTTGTGGTTCACACAAAAGTATTATTATAAGTTATACAATATTAATATATTATCAACGTTGCGTGGAACATTAATGAATAACATTTATGAATAACACTTCTATAACATTTATGAATGCATTCAGTTTTTAATTATTTTACGTTTAGAATTTTGCTGTCGTCTATACTCTATAGTGCTTACGAACATAAATTTTACGGTGGATCTACCTATCCAGGCTGGGTATAACATTAAAATTACACCAAATTGTTTGTTTGTTTGTTTGATATTTGAAAGTCGTTACGAACACAAAATTCACCCAAAACATAATTAAACTCAACCCCACAACTAGCACTATCATTACAGCATTAGCATAAAGATAAATCACAAGGACCTGCGCGTGCGCAGTAAATAATAATCCCGGTAAATGCCGATAGGTGTCGTGATAGCGATAGGGTCATGTGACCGGAGATTTATGGCCCCGGAGATTATCTTATGCCCCTGCGCTTGGGATTCACTTGGAAGGTTTGAAAATGTTTAAGAGGTTATCAGTGGTGGGTGAGGATTGAAAATTTCAGTTTTCACGTTGTTAAGGGGTTTGTAAATGCTAATATTTGTGAATTAAAGTGAAATCGCAGTTGTAGGTTTTGGATAATATAAGCATTGTTCAGTAACCGTTGGAAAAAATAAAGCTATTTTGTACATGGTCCCTGAGTGTGGAGAATCAAGAATTTGATAAAATAAGTTTTCGATTGACTGCGATAGAGAATACTAGGTACAAGATAAAATAACTAATTACGATTTTTTTTATCTGTTAGTCTGATATATTATGTTACGTAACATCGAATTGATGAAATAAAGAAGACGTTAAATTCCATGAAAAAAAAATTAAGACATCTTGCACTTAATGTCGTTAAATTAAAATCAATATGAAGTTCTTGCCTGTAACTCAGGGACTCCCCAATTATAGAGATACGTGATTAACGAGGATTTCTCTTCTTCCATCGAAATGGCGTTTTATTCGAGAGCCCTTCCAATCTCCGCCTAGACACGCCCATCTGTAATGGTCCTTGTGTTTACTGAAATGAATGGGATTTTAACTAACAAGGATTGAAGTTTATTTGACCGTATTTGGCAAGAAGGAATATGTAATACCTACGGCAAAAAATTCACAATTATTATGGTTTTATTATGGCCCGGTATTATATGGTGGAATTTGTGTTTGGACTATAAACATGAAAATAAGTATTTTTTAAAATTCATTATCCTTATCTAACTAGCAAAAGTTTCATATTATAAATCTGCTTACATAAAGATAAAATAGATGAACAAATAGCCTGCCTAAAATGACAATAACATCGTTTATTTGCTTTTGAAATAAATTAAGTTGTTCGTAACCGGTATTTCAATTAAAAATGCGCACATAAAATTGAATTTTATACCAAAATGCTCATAGATCTTAAAGTTATCTAAATTAAGTGACTTTATAGATATATGAAACTCAATTTGAATAATAAAGCAAGTTCAATCAAGCAGTGATTAATATAACGTTACAAAGTCGTGATAGCTAATCGTTAAATAATAAAACACAAGTATTGACAGTGAGTAATATCCATACATCAAGAAGGCATTATATAGAATCACTATAATTATATTGCTTGTAGGCGTGCCCATAAATAATGTACATTATACAAATGACATGTCCGCATATTTATTACTCACATCGTTGAGATCTTAATCTCTGTAATGTGCTGGGTTTACACGCTCCATGAGGTATTTTCTTATCAATATTTAATGTATTGTGTCATAGTTTAATGGTGAAAGGAACACAATAGTTAAAATATATTAAAAACATATCAAAAACAGACTGAATTTGTAGTTCAATTAATTTAGGATACGTAAGAGTTTTATATGTCAGTAGCTTGTGTTGAGATAACTGTGGCAAATGCAAATGATAGCATAAGAGAAATCCCTCACTTACAGAAAGATAGTCTTTAAAAATACCAAGTCCACTTATTATTAAAATATAATTATAGAGATCTTTCGAAGAAATGTATTTTTAATTTTAAATCACACATCGTGAGCATACATCTTCCGTTTTTGATAACCGTACGCGTCTATTAAATCTGTTTTGAATTTCAAATCGATCAGCTCAATAGCAGTCGGAATAATCACATTATATTTTATGCTGATTGTATGGTGCTATTGAATTTAATGGCTTGCCTAGTTTATAGGTTAATAAACATATATGTTACGTACATTATTATTTATGTGCCGGAGGAATGTATTACGTTAAGGATATTTTTCCACTGACTTATTATAATTTATAACATTGTTCGAACATAAATCTGAACGTGTGTGGAAGTTGTAGCTTAGATATTTTAATGGCAATATTTGTTAAAGTATCAGGAAATAGGTGTAGTTTGTAGAAACATGATGAATCATAAACAAAGTCGATACTACAATAAAAATGGTTGATTATATCGCACGGTAAAAGTCGTTTTCGTGTTGAAATTGTAATAGGAATTGTAAATGAAAAATTGAAATTGTATAAGGAAACCATTTTTATTGTAGTATCGACTTCCAGTTTTGCAAAAAAAGATATAGGGGAAGGGAATGCTATAATTTATCAACATTAATGCGTAAATCAAGTCGAAATTAAAACGGCATCATTCGTTGTGCCTTCAATAAAGTCGGTACGATTCATTTGCCCCTAGCGTGCCAACTATCCTCTGAATTGCCACTCATAAACTTGGGTATAAAGAAAACATAATTCATCCCCATAATTACATTCCATATTAAGATCTTAAGGCGTAACCGCATACAATTTACGTGCATCGTGGAATAGCAGACCATTAATATGATAATCGCACGGATGAATGGCCTTTGTGCGATAGTATTGTATTGAAAGGTTCAGGGGTGCTTGTTAAGATCGGAATCGGTTTGTGGTTTCGTGAATTTCAATGTAGTGATATTTTGGGCATGGCGTGTCTGTTTGTATAATTTTGAATGAATGAATGAATGAAAGCTTTATTGTACACACCAAAATAATGAAATAACAATAAGTAAAATATACATCAAATTGCACAATAGGCGACCTTATGGCTACAGAGCCATCTCTTCCAGGTAACCCAACCAAGGAAAACAGTAACAAAGAAAGAATACAAGTAGGTGGTGCATACCAAAGCAATATATATAATAATAATATAGTAATACTAAGAAAGTAGGAATATAAATAAGACATAATTTACAACAATAAAGAAAATAATATATATAATATATAATAAAATAAATAAATACAGATAAGAGAAAGAATATATAAAGTCATCACTTAATTAAGGACATGTGGTAATCAAAGAGCATGTTTTTGAAAACATCAATGGATCTAGCTTTGCGTATGGCTATTGGTAATTGATTCCATAGTCTAATAGCTTTGACAGTGAATGAGGTGTTAACAAATTTTGTTTTATGTATAGGTACATTAAGGAGGCAAGTATCGTTCGATCTCAAATTCAACCCATGATTACGAGCGTATTCAAAATTATTTTTTAAATAGGGCGGGGTTCTGGGATCGAATAAAATTCCAAACAATAGATGCAGCACATGAGCATCCCGGCGATATCTGATAGGCAGCCATTTCAGCCTGTGACGATAAGCGGAGACGTGGTCAAACTTGCGCAATCCAAAGATAAAACGGATGCACAAGTTCTGAAATCGCTCAAGCTTGTCAAGCTGGATTCCAGTTAGGTCACAGAAACTGACATCAGCGTAGTCGAGGATGGGAAGAAGGAGTGATTGCGCTAACAAAATTTTGGTCGGAATCGGAAGAAAGTTTCGTAATCGCTTAAGGGAGTGGTATGCCGCAAATAACTTTTTACTAACATGTTTCATGTGCTCATGCCAGGAAAGTGTAGAATCTATATGGACACCTAGGTTTTTAACAGACTGACTGAAAGGGATTTTAGTGTCGTCAACGTAAACAGATGGTAAATTATCCCATACAATTTTAGACATAAACTGCGGACTTCCAATAATAATAGTTTGCGTTTTGTGGGGATTAATTTTAAGGCCATACAGCTTGCTCCACCTAACGATAAAATCGAGATCAGTATTAGTTGAGTGAATGGCTGCAGGCAAATCCGACAAAGGAGAATGTGTGTAAATCTGGAGATCATCAGCATACATGTGGTACCGGGATGAAATGTTGCTCGTAATGGAGTTAATGAAAAGTGAGAAAAGAAGAGGAGAGAGGACACCGCCTTGTGGTACACCTGCAGTCAGATAACTCCAGGATGAGATAGACTCGTCTAGCTTTATCCTCTGCCGGCGACCATGCAAAAAGCTACGAAACCACTCTAACACCGACGCAGATATGTTAATAGAACGCAGCACACTCAAAAGTACGTCATAGTCGATACAATTAAATGCATTACTAAAATCTAGTAATGTTAGTATCGTGAGCTGCTTATTATCCATACCTAACCGAATGTCATCAGTTATTTTTACTAAAGCAGTAGCCGTACTATGCCCGGGGCGGAAACCGGATTGTAGAGGATTGAGTATGGAGTTGGAGTTTAGGAAAATACTTAATTGGTGATGGATAAGTTTTTCAAGAACTTTGGAGAGGAAAGGGAGAATGGATATAGGACGGTAATCAGACAGTGAGCTAGCATTCGATTTCTTTGGAAGTGGGATAACATTGGCGTCTTTCCAAACTTCAGGGAATGTGCTGGATGAAATAGAGTGGTTAAGGATGTTGGTGATTGTAGGAAGGATGATGTCAAGGATAGGAACGATCATAGCACGGCTAATATTGTCACAACCGACAGCTTTAGAAGATATGGATAATATGTTCTTCTTAACATCGCATTCGGTGAAAGGTGAGATGTTAAAAGGGTTTACAGGAGAATAAGGTAAGGATGAAAGGAAATTAAGGGTAGCCTGTTTATCGACACTGTCAAATAGGACAGGAGGAGTGGAAAAGTGTGCATTTAACTGGTCGATATTCAGGTTCGTAGATGACACTTTAGGTTGTTTGCCTACTCCAATCGTTTTAAGAAATTTCCACACAAAACATGGATCACCATTTTCAATGGATGAATGAATATGGCGGCGCTGTGCATCCCGGCACACAGTATTGCAACGATTCCTCAGTCTTACATACCTCTCCCTCGCCTCATCAGAAGGACACGATTTTAATTGAGATTTGGCTTGGTTTTTTAAATTCAGTTGCGATTTAATTTCCTCAGTGAGCCAAGGTGCAGGCAAGTGTTTTAGCTTCACCGGGCGTGCTGGAGCGTGAATGTCGTAGAGCTGCGTAAGAAAGGAGTTAAATAGCATTACTTTTTCGTTAAGGTTTTCACAGCATTGTACTGCATTCCAATCCATCTTAATCGCATCAGCACAGAGACCTTCATGATTCATACGACCAAAATTTCGCTGCATAGCAATTTGGGGCTTGGATTTAGGGGGACGGAGTTTGTAGGAAAGGAAAATAAGATTGTGATAGGAGAAGGCATCTGCTGCACACTGTCCATGCTTAGAGATAAAGTCTAAGTTGGATACGATCATAAGGTCAAGCAAGGAAGGTGCACAGTTAGGGAAATAATGCGTGGGATTAAGAGGGAGGATGTGAAGATTATAGGAGTCCACAATAGATAATAGTTTATTAGAGCGAGAGTCATTTTTTAGCAAGCAGGTATTGAAGTCACCCATAATTATGGTGTGACTGTAAGAAGGAGAAAGATTAAGAAGGAGATCATCAAAGGTAGGAAAATAGTCTATTGAAGAGGAAGGACTATAGATAACGCCTAATAGAATTTTTGTGTGGGAAATGCAGACCTCTAGGAAAAGGTATTCGACCGTGGCTGCAGGTGTGGGTTCTGGCGAAGAGCTGATAATAGTGAACGGCATGTGATTGCGTAGATAGATAGCGACACCTCCTCCGCCCCTGCAGGCACGATCGTTACGTATCAGATGGAAACCGGGTAAAGAGTAACAGGAGGAAGGTAAGGAGGGCTTCAGCCAGGTTTCGGATACAAGGATAGCTTGGACATTACTCGACTCGAATGAGGCTAAAAAATCAGTATAATGTGCCGGAATGCTCTGTGCGTTAATATGTACCACATTAAAAGTTTTAGAGGTTGAAGGAAAATTATTATTAAGTGTCGTATTAAGAGGAATATAGGGCGTACTGCTGAGAAAACTTTCCATTGAACAGTCAGAGACAGATGGTAATGACACGAACTCGTCGCTCATAATGCTCTCGTTGGATGACATTATTATATATTACAAACCTATCAATAATAATAATTATATAATAAAAAATAACAAATTAGATTAATTTTAAATAAATAAAAATAGACTACGGTCTACGATTATATGCAGTATAATTAAATCAGTAAAAATGTATATTAAGCAATAATACGTACTAATAAAAAGTATAAGTATTACTATATACTAAATATTATAAAGCTGAAGAGGTTTTTTGTTTGTTTCAACGCGCTAATCTCAGGAACTACTGGTCCGCTTTGAAAAAATCTTTCGGTGTTAGATATTATGTATAACTAAGATCAATTGGATCGGAGCAATGCGGTTGAAACCGCGGGGCACAGCTAGTAATATAAATGTATATTGAAAGCTTTTTACATAAGTGACATATTATTGGAAATCTTTGAAACAAAGAGTGGTCCAAAATGTTTTATATTATGAAGGTAGGTGATTAGGTATTATTATTTAATAAAAAGTGTCGTGCTAATTTTTGTACACGCGTCTTCCTTCAATTATTTTACCACAATTTTAATAAATTAGAAACCAATCGAAAATGTAATTTTATTGAAGATTTTCGTAATATTTTCCACTGGCATAGTAAGGTGTGATTTAAGCATCGAGAAAATGTTTTGTGTCTTTTCAAAACATTGAATTGATAGTTTAGTATTAATTGCATACTTTCTGCTTTTACCCATGTAATTTTAAATAATATTTACTTTCTTGTTTCTACTTATATAAAAGGCAGGAAAGGAAAGATAATCAATAAAAAGTATTTGTTTTAATTTTTTATTTAAATAAATACTTAAATTTATATCTCAAATATTTGTATACGACAATTCGGTGATTTTTTTTATAAAATTACTCCTTGAGAGCCCGATCCAAAGCCATTGCCGAACTGTGAACCACCATTTTGATATCCGTTGTAACCGTTGCCAGCGTAACCGCCATTGTTCAAGGCAGAGCCACCGCCAATGTTGTGGAAGCCGGAACTGTCTGCTTGGTTTATCTGAAAGAGTTTATATCAATTATTAGCTGTTTGTTTTTAACTTTTAACAAACTTAACATTGTTATGGAATTAAAAGTAATACTTACAGATAATACTCTGTTATTGTGGCCACCCACATTGTGAAAACCATTTACACCAGCTGTATTGAACCCCTGGTTTCCCATACCACTGGCGCCGCTACCGAACTGCTGTCCACCGTAGCCGGCACCGTTAGTATATCCACCGCTCATTCCTCCCAAACCCATTCCTAGACCGGTTCCCAGTCCAGACATTCCTAAACCTGTACCCAGACCCATTCCTATCCCACCTAGACCGGTACCCATACCGCCGAAACCTGTTCCTATTCCGCCAAGTCCCATTTCCATACCGCCGAGGCCAAGTCCCATACCACCGATTCCGAGAGGCTGAGCATTGATTGCTACAGCACACGAAAGAGCGAATATAAGCTGATATACACGATATAACTAATTATAGGAAATAGTAAACAATATCTTAGGTATATGAAAATCGTCGTAACAGTTATATTCTGTGTTGCAAAATTCCGAAAAAAAAAATACTTACAATGCAATTCATATTGACTGTTAGTTAATGAACTCTGACTTGTGAATGGCTATCAATAAAAACGATCGTGTTATATATTGAAAACCTGAATGTATTTGGAGCCAAGCGTATTTTACGCTCTGGTCGATTAAAAATCAATTACACGGATTTCATTAAGAAAATCCCAATGGAGAATTTAACGAAAGATTTTCGTTACTAATGGATGAATCACACAATAATGTTATTAATTAGGTACCTTCCCAAATAAATACAATCATTAGATAATGATACAAACTTACCACTTTCTTCTAAATTTTGATCAGTACGATGTATAAAATTAAATGTTATTCTGAACTTTTAGTCATTCAATATTAAAGAACACCCAAAAGCACGATTACATTACTTATAGTAATAAGAGAATAGAAGTACATAAGAATTACTTAAACTATACGATACTATACGTATTATGTATGTAGATTGTAAATAAATAAAATGTATGTAGTTAGATTGTAAATAAATAATAATAAACAAGTATTCTGATCTCTCTGAGTTCTGTGATCTAAAGTAAGTTAACTTTTCACTAATTAATTATTAAGTGTTAAACCATGGTTATTACGTTACATAATATATTATTATGTAAAATCCCACTGGCAATGTTACTGGTAAACCTTAAAATTAAATATTTACCTATGTAATTGATTTTCATTAAATGGCCATTTGACACAAGGTATTAATTACAGTAAAGTTATTTTTCCCTTTTGCTGGCCGGAATATTGTTAGATTGTTAGTTATAGATATTTGATGATAAGAAAGGAAGAAAATAATAGTTGAAACCAAATTGAAATCTAAGCAATAGAACTGTATCTACAACAAAAGTTGATTACTCCGACCAGACAAAATTATGATCCTAACAAACAGCGACCACATTCTCTGAAGAAATTTATACGTTTTTGTCTTGAGTTTTCTTATACAGAAACAAGAATATAAAATGGCAATGAGACGGAGTTTCAACCTTTGAGAAAGAGTAGATTGATTTAGGACTATAAAACAAATGGTACGAATGTGTCTACGTTTTGAAAGCTATTTTATAAGACTTTTTATGATACCACTGATAAATAAATCTTGTTGAAATCTGTTGAGAACTAAATGTACTAAGTCAAATCCAAGCCAGGCATGTACTTTATCTATTGAGCAAAATTACCCTTGTTCTTGAAATATTTAAAAGTTTTAAAGTGGACCAATAAATTATCAAAGTTGATCACTGTAATTTATATTAATTATAAATTTACACTGTAATTTAGTCCAAATCAACAACATTAAATAAATGTAAAATGTTGTAACAACATTATTCTGATACACCTACCACAAATTATGTATTTTGTGGGTGTTTGTGAACCATCCGCTTTATAGTGTGTTACAATTTGTAACGTGAATCACCATCTTTTAATTAGAAGCGTAAATATTTCCAACGCACTTACGGTTACACAATAGGTACACAACCCTCGTATATGGTCCAGTGGTTAGAATCCATTAAGCAAAAATCCTGGAATTCTTCAGCTGGGAATATCCCAAGGAACAAACAATTCTTGGTATGTCTACGCACAAATTGAATTGAAAAAAATTGCCGTCTACAAGCTGTAAGGGCGGACGTACGTTTTATCTTAGCAATCTACGATTATGGCTTCAACTTAATCTTGATTTTTATACGTCGAGCCTGATTTAAAGTGTCAGGGGTTGAAATGTATTTGTCACTGGGAGGTCGTTTACTCTGAATGTTTAGGCGCCTGAGGGAATCTTCTTCAAATGAATTCGTTTACAAAAATTGCGGGCTTTATTGTCTATAGCAATTTGTTGGGTCTTCATCATGATGAGAACGCTGCACTGAATTAGAGTTCGGCGTTTGGTGCTTTTATAGATCAAATTCAAAATAATAGGAAATAAAAAAATAATAAACAGACTGATGGTAATTGGCTCATGTATATTAAGAAACTCATGACAAACACCTAATTTTCTTATAAAAATTATATAATAGCATATAATAGCCACCTTTATTGTAGCCAATTTTCTTCTAATATAAACTTAACTTACTATACAGACTTGATTATCTCTAGGTTTTCAGTTGACCAACTCAATAATAAATTTAACGCATACAATTTGTCTTTCAGACTCTCCATACCTACTGTAAAAATATGACAAGCTGGAAAGTGGAAACAGACACACTTAAGAAGTCCCTATCGCCATGAACTCAAATAGAAGATTGCTATATCTTATAAACTTAGTCTGGTACTTGTCGTTCCTCGACCCCTTTCCCAGGGGAAATCGTCTGAAACTAAACCTGTGGAAAAATATAAGATGTTGTGTTACAGTCGTAAATAACATCTAGTAGATTGTTTGGTGTGAAATTCAATCTTGTGTCTATTTTTGGCATGGAAAATCATAGATACATGTTCTGTTTGAAAATTGTTAAGGCTTGATAAAGTGAACCAATATGCTATGAAAAGTCTTAACGTATGTACTATGTACATTGTACATATTATGATACAATATGCGTTTTGGTCAAACTTTTTCTAATGGACCTATTATCATCTCATTTTTTTTTATTCATACATATCTATTTCGATACCACGTTTAACGAATGAACTGCTTTCAGAGCTAATTGTAATTTCAGATAATCTCTTTATTTCTTACTTGTGCAAAAATATTGTAGAATGTGTATGAAGTGACACAATTGCAGTCTTTTAATACAAGTTTAAAGTGTGGTATTTTATTGTCATCGCTTATTTTCAACTGTCTAGTTTTACAAGATTAATGTTGCCGCTAATGCTGTTCTGTGTTGTATGAACTTTAACTTACTTGAACTACGTGGTCGTTTTCCGAGTTATTTAAAATTTCCAAATAAAAGAAAACTAAAAGCAGTATTAAATAAATTTAAATCCGATTTATTTGCTCTATGTTTATCTAACATACAATATAATATTTAAAAAAAATACCAAGCAATTACCTACTGGATTGCTCATTTTAGTAACTAGAACCTAAAAACTACTACACTATTATAATTCAAACTGAATAATAATCCTTTCTATTTTCAGCCTCCTTAATACGATGTTCAATTACTTTGAAGGTCACTTATGAATATTTTACTGAGCCCACTATTTAACTATAAAAGCGTAATATTAACGCATTATATCTAAAAACACAGCCTTCGTAATTAAAATCCAAAAAGATATAGATATATTTAAAGAATTTGCTTCATTTTCGTGCGACGGCGTCTCTCCATTTTCTAAAAGATTTCCTAAATAAATTGAGGCGTCATTTAAATCGCTCCAACTAAACCAAATCTAATTTTATTACAAAATCTCTATGAAGTCCAGTTTGGATGAAATTTAACAAACTCTAATGAAATTGTATTTACTTTCCTTAATTAGCTGCTTTGTAAGTTACCGGAATTAGAATTAGTAGGAATTAAAGAGTAAAAATTGAAGTAGACTAGGTATATAATCTAATTAATTTTATTATTGAAATATGTTCTTAGGTCTAAGCTTATTAAGTTTAATCTTTAAATCTATATGATTTGAAATAAATGCTTTTAAATGCAGTAGGTAATAAATGCAGATGAAAGTCAAAAATGTAAATACATATTCCAAAAAAGCTCACTAGGACATTTTAGGTAAAATATGATATTTTATTTGTACTTCATATTCATCTTTGCATTTCACTGACATGTGAAAAATATATTACAGAATATGTGTCATAGCATTGAGTGTATGACTAATAATCGAGCCTTCCTCTTCAAAGGAATAGCCCCTACTTCGTTTTCGTAAGGAAAAATTCCAGAGAGAGTAATATGTTGATCATTATATGTCGGTAATGTGTGTCATTATAGCAGATGTGACAGGTCCATTAGCCCATTTATCAAATGTTACAAATGTAATGTGATTCGGGAGGCTGTGGCATCCGGTTTTAATGGTGTTTGAGGTGAATATAACTTTACAATAAATGGGTTACTAGGGTCTAGGTCATAGGTTTAGTCTATATATCGGTGAGACTATTGGAGTAAGTGTGAATCTTCAATTTTCATATGAAAAATCTATATGTTTAAGTATATAGGTATTATGCGTACCTTGTTTGTTTTTCTAGTTTTAGTAATTAGTCGTACCTACCTACCTACGTTAAACTGTAACCTCCGTAGAACAAATTAAGCGTATACCAATCATATTAATTTATTCCAATATCCTGTCTGTAGTAATAAAACTTCAATTTTCATTTCTGCATCAACCTTTTTCTTTTGATTTACATATACCTAAAAGGCTATGATATAGTAGCAGTGCAAATAGTATTCAAGTGACATCGATTAACGTGGAGTTTCACATTGCACTCGCATTTCTAAAGTTACAAAGTTCTCACGATAAACGTTTATTAACAAGATCAATTTGCTAACAAATTGCTATCGGAATACGAACAAAGCGCTTTAATTAAGGCGACAACTTGATTATGAATTGTTAATTATATTAAGGTACGCGTTGATTGATGTTAACAGCCTGATTTGAAGGCCCTCTTTATTTGTTTTTTAAATTTTGAGTTATCTAGTATTAATATGGAAAATGTATACCTAATATTAATTAATTGAATGTTATATTATATAATAATTTAACAGGGTTTAAAAGCGCCGCGCTTCATACTTTTGGTACTTCTTAATAGTCATCATGAAAGTTAATATTTTACGATATTTCAAGGGAAAGAGGAAACGTTGTGATGAAGGTTTGTTATTAAGTATTGAACTAAATTACCCATTAAGTTTAAATTTATGTTCCTAAAACGAAAAGTACCTGAATAAAAGAAGCATTATACTTTAGTATTTCAAGAAATTTAAGATGAAATACACGATTTACGTGAGTAAAAATCGCATCATAAATAACTTATTACTATTCTATTTGTGTCATCAAAAAGCAGTTAACACTCAAATATCAGCTCATTATAAATAAACAAACATTAGTTAAAGTCCAATAATAAATTACCCACAAACCGAACAGTAATTAATTGGTTAGAACGAACATCGAATTTAAGGTATTTTCTATTTTAAATTACCTGATATATTACCATGCATAAATTTTGTGTAACTACATAGTTTCGACCGTAGTTTAAAATAACATTACCTATAATGAAAACCTTCAATATCTCTTTCTAAAAACTTTTTAAATAAGGTAAGTACTGAAATACACTTGAAAAACAGATTTCTAATTAATTTTATGTGCAAATAAAGATAAACAGTAAAACACAATTTAAAATATATCGATATATTTATTTAATAATGTAAACATTAAAAAGCGTTTCCCATGTAACACAGTATAAACACCGTTACAAAATAATACATTAACAACAAACACGTTGCATCGCGTCCCAATTCTTTCCTAGCCCCAAAGGAGCTTGCGTAAAAAGCCGTAAATCCAAAATTGTAAAAAGGAAAATTCACGAAGCGTTCTGTAGCACGAAGTAATATGGTTTTTGGAGTTTGTTTACTCCACTAGTGACCAATTTTGGCTGTGGTCCATGCCATTCTAGTCTGTATTTATCTAGCATCCTTGTAGCTAGAGCTGATAGCATGTGGGAGATGATGCCTGATGCTGGACAGGATTGGCCAAAAGGTAAGGAAGCGAAGGAATGGGCTCTAGATGCCTTTATTGGCGCCCAACCTTCGTTGCACCAACGCTCTGGTATGAACGACTTGGCTCTGCCCCACTCTTGTTCTGTTTTGCTTGATACGCCGTGTGCGAGGACTATGTCCACCTGTAAAGATAATAAGGAAAGGTAAGTAAATTATACGCCATTTTTTAATCATTACGGTTAGCGCTATCTTTATTGTGATACGTAATCATTTCTTAACTTGACTCTATGTGACCAAAAGTCCCATGAAATACTATATATTTTAACATAATGTAGTTTTTAGCCTTTTGTTTTAAAAAAAATCGGTATGCTTGTAAGCAAAATACGTAAGTTTATAAAAAAACAAGTTATTATTAATAATACTTGTTATTTAAATATATTACATTATATAACACTAGCTAGCAGCTTTAGTGTTTATGGATTTATTAAGTTAGTTTGTTACAAATTAGGAACTAAGAATCAACTGGCTTATAGAAGTTTCGCTGCGAGATATCTTACAGCTAATAAGATTGAAATGCTAATCCGTTACAGAAATGGGACTCTAGAGGAAATGTATCTAGACAACGTCACGAACAACAACTAGTATGCATAAACTATCTCCCAGGGTTGCATATTCTGTCACAACTATGTAGTTGATTGAGTGAGCTGCACCCGGGATATATTTCGTTTTATAACCTCTAAAATGTTAACTATAAAACTAGTAAAGATAATTTAAATTTACATGAAAGTTTGTTGTTTAACAAGATGCCAATATTTATTTAATAACATTAGCCTATTATTAATAACAGATGACTGTATCACCCTCTATCCTGTGTGGAGTTGGAATGATTGCTAAATAATAAAATTTAATGTTTAATATTATTCTAAAGACCAACCGGTTTCAACTGCAACGCTTCTCTCATACACGCACCAATGTACTGCAAGTTATTATAACCCGACCAAATTGCAACTCACCCCAGCCATCCATCAACCACGAATCTACTAACTCCGCCTGTGACTGGTTTCAATCGCCTCTCTCACACATGTATACACTTTAGCTATAGACTTGGTGACGCATGCCATTATAACCCGACCAAATTGCAACTTACCCCAGCGGGAACTTCATA
>CAJQZN010041116.1:24721-41236 GCA_907164685.1 Colias eurytheme | reverse complement strand
CATTATAACCCGACCAAATTGCAACTTACCCCAGCGGGAACTTCATATCCATCAACCACGAACTCTTCCACGCTTCGTCTAACAACTCCTCCCGTAACTGGTTTCAACCGTAAAGCCTCTCTCACACACGCACTAATGTATGGAAGTTCATGTGTTTCTACGCCCTCGTCTTTGGAAGCTTTAGACCAAGTGATCTCATCGTGTGCGCGTTGTTGTTGCGCCGCGTGGAGGGAGAGCTGGTAGAACATGTTGAGCGCTGTTTGTGCTAGCTGTAAGGAAAATAATGCCATTATTTATTTATTTTTTTACACTTTATTGTGCTGGCATACAAATAAATCCTTAAAATTAAAACTTATAACAGCTAGTCCAGCATAAAAGGCGGCCTTATCACTTAAGATATCTTCCAGGCAACCTAATGTGTGGAGTAATAGAATCAAGGAGGAGGTAGGTAAGATGTACAAAATAAATTATACACATAATATTTATAAAAACATACATAAAATATTTTATACAAATACATTTTCGAATAATAATTAATTAATAATAATACATAGTATAATAGAGTAGTAAAATTATTAAGTCATATTTAGTTTTATATCAAATGCTTTTTGAATGAAAAATGGGTAATCAGGAGGTCTGGCGTTATCACTATGCGAATTGCTGTTGTTCGAATGCCGAATCAACTTATTACATATATTCTTAAAAAATGTTACACGTAAAGAATAAATTCAAAAACTACTGGATCGATTTTTTTTTGAGTTTCTTTGTTTTGCTAATGATTGAAGGTACGCAAATTTTTTAAACATAAAAGGAAGAACAATGTAAAATGTTTAAAAAAGTTATCCAGACTGTCCAGTGCAAAGCTTAGTTAGTGAACTTTATCGAGTAACAGTCTCATTTTAATTTTTAATAAAAAATAGTTACGTAATGATAATATTTAGGTAAATCAATGGCGAGTACATAACCTATTTGCATCATTCTCTTATTCAAACATCCTAATATTATTTTAGGCAAAGTCCAATATGCCCGAGGCTTCACTGGAAAGCTACGAGTGACTCCACAGGGAAAATCTATGGGAAAATAAATTCAGTTCTCGCCATTTCAATGAAGATGCTTAACGAATATATAGTATTATGTTCTTTTGGGTAAATAAGCTGTGATGAAAATAAGGGCAATATTAACGTGTAAGGTGGTGTAGGTTCAGTAATTTTCAGCTACGTTTTTCTGACTGAGCCATAAAGTGGTTTATGTTTTTATTAACGAATATATTTATATTGTGCATACTTAATATTTATTTGGACGCTCTAGATTTAAGAAACAAATCACTCAACTATATATTGTTACACTTACTTCAATGGATATTAACTTTTTATACCATCGATGAAGTTACCGCTTTTCAGTAGCTGGTTTAAAAATTTTAAATATGCGACTTAAACTTATGTTTACTTCACTATAATTAAAAAGTAGGACGAAAAAACTTACCGGATCAACTCCAGCAAGGAAAACATCAGCTGCAAGAGGGAGCATCTTATCACCAAGTGGTTTGAGTTTATCGAGAAGAATCTGTTCTGGTTTTAAATCGCCTAAGTTTAGATTTATTTGGGCTTCAGATAGGAAATGTTCTGTGAGACTGGAAATAAAAATAAAAATGTTAAATTATAAATAATTTGCTAATTTTAAAATAGGGCATTTAAGTAAAAGATATTTTCTTCAATTTGCAACGTAATCCATACTATACAACGTAATCTATAGATCATTCAGAAGGCTATAAGTTTACTAGCAATAAACATTAATTTTGTCTTAGTTTTATATTTATGCTTAACAGAGTTTTATCTAAACATTTATAAATAACTCAAATTCTCTCACCAAAAATGCCTATCAAAGTTCCTCACAGCATCTTTAAACCCTCGTGTATCTGGTCGTAACGTAGTTTCGCTCCGAACTAAATAATTTTCGTCCGCAATTTCCAAAGAGCATCGCACTAATTGTTCCGCTGCTATTAAATCGTCTATAGAACGTTGTGACAGAGAACACAAGTCTTTTATGTCATCGTCCATTGATGTTTTTTCTGGTCTTCTGTAAAAAAAAAATATTTTTAATAATACTTTATTGTACAAACTAGGACAGAAAATGAAGAATATTACGAAATAATGCATCATTTGTACCAGGCAACCTGGTATGGAAGGAAATGTTAAATGTATGTTCCAAGAAAGTTTTGTATGTTTGTTTATTTTAATTTAATTTATGGTACGTAAAATCGCTTAACGCTGAATCCAATTTAACTTGTTACTTATCCACTACCAACATTAACATTTCGAAATAGGTTTGTAAAATTTCTAAGAATTATTATATGAAGAATATAAAGTTATTGGACGTTATTGAGTTGATCCTATATTCATTGCGTGTTTTTAATGAATCTACAGATAGACGCTATTATTAAGATTTACATGTATTTACAAAAATAAATGATGTAAGTAATATTAGCTATAATTGCAAATTTAAAGAATAACACCATAATAGCGTAGTTATGCAGCATTCCAAAGTCCAATACGAAACAATTAATTCGTCATACGCCTCGCAAAACGTGCTTAGATTATTAATGCAGCTATAAATACAAGGAAATCTAACTATGCTATACAATTGAAGGCTCTATAAAATATATATGAAAGATTATTTGATTTATTGTATGTCCATTATAAATAAATTATAATTAAACTGAAGGATGCTATTGTTAAAACTTTCAAGGCAATAATAGAATTATTATTGTTTAATGTCTATAACATGATAAAAAAATTAAATAATATTGGCACGTGATGATTTGTTTGTTAAATTCGCATGTAAAGAAGATCAGAACATAAGTAGGTATTAGCTATTTTATACTCATACTAAACAACATAGGTACGTTAGTTTCAAACTAAAATTGTATAGTAAGTAGTACTTCTCGTGAAAAACTTGACTATACAATTTTCACAAACATGGCGTATAAATTTTATTTACTCACATACAAAAATTGCCCGTATACTTTAGCTACTATAGTAGTAGATATACACAATAGACAGATATATACCTATCTAAAGTTTGGAATCAGTATACGCCGCTATTGCACATTAATGTAAGCTTGGCAAACAATGCTTCGCTAATAGCGGCAGTACACATGGGGCCAAGGCGTTGGGCCAACGTGTTGGGAAAAAATGAAGGATATCAAGATTCCTGTTCACACATTGGCGTACTGATCATTCTGCATTGGCGCTTCAAAGATGGACGTAGTCCGTAGAAGTTTTTGCAGCCGCGGCAATTTATTTATATACCTACAGTGCGTTTAATTATTACGTACATGTGCATCAATAACAATTAACAATGAGTGTACTCTGCCGTCTGCGATGATACCATTTTCCAATCTCTATTGTCCTTTTTTTATAACTGTATAAATAAAACATTATTATGTTTAGATTTTTTCAAATGCTTAAAATGTGTACATTTTACATTTAATTTAATTTTAACTACCTATAAAACGAAACTTTAAAGATTAGATTTTAGATATTATTTTATTAAATGATAATATTATTTATGTAATAAAGCACAATTTGATCAAAATCATGCTCATTGTATATTGTTATTTAATTTTTAAGAACAAGTAACTTTTTAATGCTATTTTACTCATTTTATAAATATATTCATTTTTTTATCGCATTGTATGAAAGTTAGATAAGAAAAACATCTAGAATAATATAATAAATAGAAAATAGAACATCTAATTTATTGAGTCATATGGTTTTATTTTTGTGTAGTTCATGCCGCGGATTCCAAATTATTCCTTCATGTCGATACAAATCTACGAATTGTAAAACCTCGGCGCCGCCATCGCTATCGGAACATGGTTAAACGTAAATTTCATTGACGCGCAACGATACTGTCTCCGCTGACGAGTAACAACAAACTGAACAAGACACCAACGTGTGAACGCTGTTTGTGGAGCGCGCCAAGATCCTTTGATGTGTGCACAAAAAACCGACAACATTCGGTTGGCCTGCCAATATTGGCGCCAACTAGGCTAATGAAGCCAACATACCGCCAAGTAGCTCTCTACACGTTGGCCCAACCCGTTGGCCCAACACGTTGGCCCAATGTGTACTGCCACCATAACAATGTTACCAAATTCCACATAACGTATTTGCGTAGACTTCAGAATTAAGCTGCTTTTATACCAATTATCTATAGATTACAATATATTATGGCAAGTTAAACAATGCTATTGGCTTTTACAAAGCGCCCAACTAATCCTAAAATAAACTAGGATTAGATATATCGGAAAATGTGACATTTTCGTTTTCAATTCCGGAAAATGTTTGTGTTTTGTATTAGTCTATATTATTTTAGACTTTGACTAACAACAAAATATTAAAAATTAATTGAAATCGCCATTCCTTTTATAATAACAGACAAAGATAAGAAAGATCTTTGTCAGCCGTTTCTTTTCCTTTCTTCAACTTTTGATATCTCAAACAGAAATCAAGCCGATTCAAGTTTTGTAGCTATAAATTATACTGTATAAAGAGATCATAAAATGGACAAAGAAACACTTAAGAAACGATTTAGAACAAGAGTTTAAGCCTGCTAGAAGTTATCTAGTGATTGAATACAACCATAAAATTACCCGTGTGTTGGTTAAGATCGTTTAGGGTATAACTGGGATTAAATGGTTTTGCCAATAGTGTCAGGGAAATTTCGTTTATTTTCAGTAGAAATTAAGACTAAAGTGAAGAAGTGAATATGTATTAGTGAATATGAATATGTAGTTTCTGGAAATATTCGATTCACACTGATAGTTTTCCGATTAACAATACTGGAACATTAAGTATACAATAGCGTGTTAAAAAAGTATCGATATAATATCATGAAAGATAATCTAAACAAAAAATCAAACCCTAAGGATTATTAAATAATTACCCTAATTTTTTCATCAAAGGCACATTGAACTGAACGTTGTAACTTGAGGTCATAGATTAATTAGAAGCCTCCGCTGCGTAAAGCACATCATTAATCGTTTCATAAAATTGTACTCTTTAAAATTAAGTCAAGTTTTTCGAAATATATTTACCCTTTCTTAAAGAACTTAAGCGTTTAATCTAAATATTTAAAATATTAAATAATATAGTATTAAATATCAAATCAACAAAAACATATATTAATTATTTACCTATAAATCATGTTTAATAGCTTATAAATAACTAGCGACCCGCCCCGGCTTCGCACGGGTGCAATGCTGATACAAAATACACTACAGAAAAACTGTGAACGTTGTACCTTTAAAAAATTAAAAACATAGCGGCCCGCTCGACTCGCCCGATAGCCGGGCGGCGCGGCCGGCCGGTACCGCCGCAAACGCTACGTCCCGCAATTTTTAAATCTGTAATATCTTCGAAAATCATACGGTGTAAAGGGCCATATAGATCTATATTAAATGAACAATGTATTCAAGGTATTTAATTGGTTAAGGATTAATGCTGTATTGGTTAAAATCGCATCGAAAATTAGCCATTATTTGTCGTAAAAAGTAAATGACAAAAAAAAGTTATTGTGGGTTATCCATAAGAGATAGACATATACCATCGCGGACTTTTCTGTAGACCTTTTCAATGTGTATAATACTTAGTACATTATTTTGATAAAACTCGTAGGGTTCAGCCTGCGTTTGCAATGTAAGCGGAAAAAATGTAAAAATTTACGACATCACATTAGAAACCTCAAAAATAACAGTACTTCTCCACTATTTAATGGATGTTATTATACATATAAACCTTCCTCTTGAATCACTCTATCTATTAAAAAAAACCGCATCAAAATCCGTTGCGTAGTTTCAAAGATTTAAGCGTACAAAGGGACATAGGGACATAGGGACAGGGAAAGCGACTTTGTTTTATACTATGTAGTGATGTAGCAGTCGTCTAAAGATCGAAGCGAATTTGCAAAAAAATAATTTGAAATGAAACTTCTTTAGGCGCGTCGAGAGTAGTAAAATTACAAGGTCAAGTAATGGAGTAAGGCGACGATTTTGGTATCTTTAAATCTTGCCAAAGAAGTTTCACTTCTGACACGTGTGCTGTAATTTTCACAAATGATGTATTTTCGTTGCCGCTATAACAACAAATACTAAAAATTTTAAAAAGTAAAATGTTAAAGAGGGTAGGTCCTCTTAGTACGGAACCCGTCGTGCGCGAGTAGACTCGCACTTGGCCTGTTTATTTGTATCTTTTTTATGTTATTCAAACTCAATAAGTATATATTTACCTATTATCTTCACTAGGCACATGTACAGCTCCGTTAAGACAGCCCAGTCTCATACCAAAGATCATAACACCGATGGTCTCTAAAGCCCAGCGGTACACTTCGGTTAATAATTCTTCGTTTAACGCGTTTTCTGCATGCCGGAGTTCGCCTAACCTGTAAATATTTTTTTTATATTTTTTTTTGAGATCTTGTAGGGAATAAACTGTAAAACTATCAATAAGTATTGTTTATAAGTTTTTTCGAGGCTAGGTAAAAAAAAACTACAAGATTTATGATGAATTTTAAAAGTACCTATTGTTTTTGGAAGTTTGTTAATTTATTATACCTACATGTATTATTTATTGAACTAACCCTTATTAAGCTAAAAATTAACAAAAATATGTATTTAAATCTTGATAAAAATACATTTATTACATTAGTATTATATAATATTGACATAATATTAAATGGATCAAAAGCTTTATCTCTTGTTATCATTTTGTCACGGTTTGGACATTTATTGCATAATATACAATATATTTTTATTGTTATTTGAGTACATTAAATGCAATCCTATTATCTATGTATTGTTTATTATAAGTTTTTTCGAGGCTAGGTAAAAAAACTACAAGATTTATGATGAATTTTAAAAGTACCTATTGTTTTGGAAGTTTGTTAATTTATTATACCTACACGTATTATTTATTGAACTAACCCTTAATATGTTAAAATTTGCCAAAAAATATGTATATAAATCTTGATAAAAATACATTTATTACATTAGTATTATATAATATTGACATAATATTAAATGGATCAAAAGCTTTATCTCTTGTTATCATTTTGCCACGGTTTGGACATTTATTGCATAATATACAATATATTTTTATTGTTATCTGAGAAAGTACATTAAATGCAATCCTTTGTTATCTATGTTTATATTCTTATCTTTATAGGAAAAATCCAATATTATCTACAAATTTTTACTACTCTAGGAATTATTTCTCTTTCTAAAATATAAAAAAAAGGTTACCTTCGAATTGTATCTTCGGATATATCGTCGAATGCTTTCTCGTAGCTTTTCAGTAAAGTTCCGTCTTGTAAAATAACATGTAGAGCTGACCATATGGCATTTGATTCATTCCTATAAAAATATAAACATTTAGGATAGGATAGTTTACATAGATTAAATCTTAAATTTCTAATCAAGGACACAAAAATAAGTAGGTAAGGGTTAAAGGAGGGAACAATTAAATTGTAACGCATCTGCGCTACCTATAATATGTCATTGTTTTAATTGTCTTTTTGACATAGAAACTTGGATGGTTAACTGCTGTGCGACAGCTAATTTACTAGCTTCAGAGTATGGCTTCGTACCTTATATTTTAATGAAATGCATACCAAAATTATTATACAACATCTTTATAGAATTCTTTACTATTTCGTCAGAATTTTATTTTAAATACTAGCGGTCCGCCCCGGCTTCGCCCGTGGTACATAATATTTACGTTTTCTCTACATAAGAACCATCCTCGTACTTCAAGGAATATAATAAAAAAAGAATTATCGAAATCGGTTCAGCCGTTCTCGAGTTATGCGCTTACCAACACATTTTGCGATTCATTTTTATATATAAGAAGAAGATAAGATTATAAGGGAAAAATAGAAAGTTGCATTTCTATTTCCTTTTGCCAACGTTTTTACAATTTTAACAAAATTGTAAGATATTGCTTGAAACAAAGTAATAGAGTCATAAATTAAGTACAGACTCAGTCTACCCTGGAGCTGGAGATTAACTAACTATAAAGGAAGTCTTAAAACCAAAGTTCTCCCTTGTCCTATGTTTTATCAGTGTAATATTTCTGATCGAGAGAATATAAATTTTTAATAAATTCTATTAAATATACCTACATCACTTCTTCACTAAAATATCGTAACTACTATTTCAGGGCAAGATAATTTCTAAATGTATTCGCAAAACATTCAACATATTTTCATATGAAAAATTTTTTGTAGGTACTTATAATAAATTAGCTTTGCGTCCGTGGCTTCGCCCGCTTTGTCTATAACTTAAGAAATTATAATCAAAAACCTTTCTTGAGAAACACTCTATTTATGAAAAAACGCATCAAAATCCGTTGCTTAGTGTTAAAGATCTAAGCATACTAGGAGCGAAAGCGACTTTTTTCAATCGATGTCAAAAAAGGAGGAGGTTCTCAATCCAACTGTATATTTTTTTTTGTTTTTAAACTGCGTAGTGATGATTATTATAGAAACTTAACTATTTACCTGTGCATGGGGCATTCACTTTTCTTCCTCTGTACTTCCAGCGGCGACCCGACCCACGCCGGCGGTTCCGTCGCATTACTGTTATAGACCTGTCAAAATAAATCACTTGAAGAGTTCACTAGAAATAGAGTTCGCAATAAATAATACTTTCCGGGAACAATGAGGCATAAATCACAGATATAACTACCCTATTAGCACGTGACCGGCGTCAGATAAGCGGCTGTAAGCGCACCGAGACGTAACAATGTGAATAAATATTTTTATATGTAAATTATTGTGGATTTTTTGGACTATTGAATATCTAAATATGGCAGTAGGTAAATAATTTAACATGTGATCTCTATAATTTACTTTAATGGACAGATACAAATAAATGACAAGAGTCCGTGAATGTTTTTTCGTCAATTGTTTGCGCAATTACTTTACCATAATTAGTATTATATTTGAATTATATTTTTTTATAATAATGAAAAATCTTAAATCATTCTTTTGAGAATGCGTTGCTAAATGCGAGCCTGCGTTGCTAAAAATATGTAGACAAAGCCTCCAAAATTCAACGTACTAATATAAAATTAAAGTCCGTGAATGTTTTTTCGTCAATTGTTTGCGCAATTACTTTACTTACCATAATTAGTATTATAATATTTGAATTATATATATTTTTTTATAATAAAGAAAAATCTTAAATCATTCTTTTGAGAATGTGTTGCTAAATGCGAGCCTGCGTTGCTAAAAATATGTAGGCAAAGCCTCCAAAATTCAACGTACTAATATAAAATTAACACACCCGCGTATGCGAATTGCGAATCTAAAACAAACGTCCTAGTTCTAACTTTCGAAATAAACGAGGTCATGACCTTAGAATTGCAAATGTGTTATAGAGTCACCGATTTGTGTTAAAAATTAACACGTTTTTATATACAAAAAAGAAAACGTCGAGAATACTTAAGATTACCATTTGCGTACAAAAATAAAATATTATATATTATATACGTCACTAAATAATCGTAGTTGCCTATTAAAAGTCTATTAATAAATAATCTAATATACTGTTTACGGAAGGATGTTACTTGCGGTTATTTGTTATTGTAAAGCTAATATAAACATATAACTAAAAGGTAAACAATTATGGCCATGAAGCTAACAACCTCTTGTGCCAAATAGTATGAATTATCAGTACGAATAATTTGATATGCATAGTGATTTGAGGCTTTTGTCTGATTATTTCATAGAGTAATTGCATGATTTACGTGATTTTAATGAGAAACTTTTTGAACATGTTTTTTTGTGATTTTTTTACGACAAGCATTAATTACATTTTTCATTAAGTAGTTAATTTTACTTTTGGATTTAGGTTAATTTTACGCATTATAAATTTAGGAGAGTTCTCTTCTGAATAGGGTAGGTAGGTACTTTTGTATTGATGTTTTATGAAGACGTACAAATTCATATTATTTCGATATGTCAAATGTTACAATAATTATGCAGAGAATGCTTTGACTTTCAAAAATATTTAAAGATATGAAAGGTTTAAAATTTGCATGAATGGCGAGCGTGGTATATGCGATAAAGTTGGTAACAATTATACGTTTTTATGATCGCAATCTTATAATTTACGACATAAACATGACCTCTTATTACGTCAATAATATGATAGTGATAACGTATCGTTTGTCAATTTGTTTTTAGATACAAAGGCAGTTACATATTGTTGCAAAATTTCTTAGTGCTTAAAATAGATTATTGACAAACTTAAACTAATATTTAAAACAATTGATTATTAAAATAGTGGAAACAACGATTAATGTTCAATTAAAATGTAATTAAAATATTTGCTAGTTGAGGATTAAGGCACGAAATTGATTACACTAAGTAAAGAAATTCTAAGACAAGAGTTTATACAATGATTAATGATTTTTCTAGTCCAAATAATTTATGACTAAGAAATATTTGAGTACTCGGTCTTACAGATTTCTTGAGATATTTGTTTATCGTTATTTCAATAAATACAAGATTGTAAGAACATTTTCAAACGGCGGGAGCTTTTGTTGGATAATACTTTTTCATTTTAGTTTTTTAAATGAAAGGTTGTAACTTGTATTATATAGTTATAACTTATACTTTTCTAATTTCTTTATCAAAATGATAAATATTCAACTACAACATAATTAATTATCATAAAGATAGATGATGTATTTGTGACATAATGTAAGTTATATAATTTGTTATTCTGTTGCGTTTATACTTTATTTATATGTTATTATCTTGCACGTATTTATAGTAGATATAGGTTTATAATTAATTTAACTTATAATTATAACACTTTAATACTGACCTCTCTCATTAATTCCGGATCAAAAACATATAATACTGGTCGTTTTCTGGAGGCTTTCGCCAATCGAACCAGGCTGCCATATTTTTCCTTCAGTCCATCTAGCAAGCCAAGTCCGACAGCATGATGAAAACATCCTGTAGAAAAAACATTATTTATTTTTACAGTTTTCTTAAATGTACAGGAAGGAACTCTTTTTCGCTTTTGAGCTAGGTCTCTTTTAATTATTAAGAGTGTGACACTTTTGTACACTAAAAATAATTGGACTAATGCAATGGTCTATCTTTACAATTATTTTACCATGGGGTTCGAAAGTGTACGTATAATTTTTTATGGTCCATGTCCTATAAAATTAAACAGCCATTTACTAAGGGTTGTGTAAAACAATTTCTATGTTACATTATCGCACAAAGAAAAAGAGGCATCTTGGACATATTTGATGGATGGTTAATGGACTGACCTTTTATACTCCACTATCTTTGAAGATTCGGTTAGAGTTTAGACAATGTACGTATAAAATATAATAGACGTATTACGGTAGGAAGAAAACAATATCAAATATTTTTAGTACCTAACTACATAAAAAGTAATACACGTAATTCTTAAATAAAAATATTTAATAAGTTTTTTTATTTTACATAGCTAGATATTTATAGCAATAAGGATATTTTACAAGCTTATTTTATTACTTTGTTCGCTATAAAATTATATTTTGAGGCTTTATAATTCATTTATCTTTCACATAATTTCGGAATGAAATCTCGAAATCCGGGAACAAACACAGACATTAAAATGTATGTCTGGTTTAAAATATACGGCCATTGAATATTTGTTTATATTCTTGTTTGGCTTGAAACATTTCAATCTTTTAAAATCGTATTTCATCATTTATAGTAGATTTGGTGAATTATGGGTACAGAGTGGAGGTAATATTTATAATAAAAGAAAACTATGCGAGTGCATGTTGATACATATATAATTAGTTATTGATCAATGAGAGCTTTGACCAATGATATGACAAGTAGGTACTTACATAAGTTTATTTACAAACAACCCGCATCTTTTACGTAAAGAATATTGCTTATGTGTTTATATTCTAGTGAATTGTTTTATTATTTTAAAGCCAATATCTGCGCAAAACAACTAATGAATTATGCATTATTTACGGCCTTCCAAACGCCTACAACGGTAATTAAATTCCACACATTAAGTCTAGACGCTAAAACATAGCTGGCTGAATCAATGGCATTATAAAAAGAGGCAAAAAGCATCAAGTTTGTGGTGCCTTAATAAAAACATATGTAACCGGTTATCATACAACTATCACGTCTCTGACTGCTTAAATAATCAAAAAATTATCTACACACATCAATTTGCATGACAATCACTGGCGAAATATTTACGTATATTTTATGATCTCTGCAATTACTATGTTTTTTGCAAATAAATGTATAATAATATGATACAGTATCATTCCGACAACATGCCTATAACAGGCCCCAAACACGCGGCGCATAAATGATTTCCTGCTCAAACTCGTGTCCTCAATTGATTATATTCGCAAATCTAGTTTTATTTTTACTACCTTTTTTGTTTGACGTACATTGAGATTGTATGAAAAGTTCTGCAATTTTGTTACCTATCCTGATTTATAAATCTCGGTTATGGATTATGATTTATAAATCTTGGATATCTTGGTTATCTTATCCTTAACCTCGTTGCATGTTATTTTTCTGGAAGTTTACAATGTCTTGCTTGTTGCTTGTGGAATAGGCATCATTTTAAAGTTTTGAATTAATATTATCAAAAATAAATTTCTTATTACAATGAAGGTAAAAATAGATTAAATTTATATCATTGAAGTTTCGAAATAACGTTTTGTCGCACGAGGTTTACGAATGACAAATTTAAAGTAATAAAATCAACTTTGCATTGCAAATTAATTCACAAATGCGAAATGACACATCATTCGTTTATTCGATTAGCGATTCGTGAATGTAAACAAATGATTATTTGAATATGATGCAAAATGGCTGTATTTACAAAACATAAATAGTGATTACGTAGTACTTATATAACAATTTATTATTGATATACTTATCAACTGCATGACACAATTAGTTTTAAGTAATTCTAGTCCTAACACTCAGTAAACTGTAAAATTAAGCAAAACTAGATACCTAGCTTCAATCGTTATCGGTTCGTTACTAAATTCGATTTTTATATATTATTTGCATCGATTTTAATGATGACAATTAGCATCACTTATAGGTACCCTAAATGTGTTCACTTAAAATCTATGACCAAAAACAGGAATGAAAAAAAAGATTATTCCTAGCACCTAGATCTATCATGCAATTCAAAAAAAACAGGTTTTTATCGGAGCAACCTGAGCTAACTAGCATAGTAAGAAACGTTTTATTAATAGCGAATGAGGCACATCCTCTCATCTATTGAATAGGCCCTAACGAGGATGTTGGTACTTGTTTATATTACTAGTATATCTAGTTTTAGTTGACCAATAAAACAACACACACCTATTTATAAAAATAACTACTCAATACTTAGTTTAATCGCTGTAACTGTATCGGTGGACTGTGTATTTTTTGTATAAGTATGTAATTCAAGGGAAGAAATGTAGATAGAGAAGCAATTTCTTTAAACGAAATTATATAAAGAGTATTCTTAAGTACCTACCTACTCAAAACTTGAAATTCATTTTAAAAATTTCCAATTATCCAGATTGAAAATTTAGTTGGTATTAATAAAATAAATCAATTTCATTCCACCTACGAAGTTTATAAAAGTATTGTTTATGTGTTATTTTTGAACAAATACAAATTACAATACAACGCAAGTAATTAAATTACATTTTAGATATTAAATCAATACGATGTGCCACTGGAATCATCGAAATAATTTTCTATTAAAGAGCAATGGTTACCTACTGACAATGCTAATCAATTTTCACCAAATAATTGATTATGTTTTAATATATTACCTACTGGTATAATATAATATATTGGCGATGAAACATTATTTAAATATGTGGTTAAGATATTTATGCATGTAGAGCTTATTAGCAGCTAATGATGTTGAGGCTTGAAAATAATTGTTAATACATCATTTTGACATTTTATATGATAAATTATTGTATTGTTGAATTTTTTATTTGTCGATGTAGAATGATGATCATGATATGAAAATTGGCGGTGCAAATATTATTACATCAAGCCATTTTTATCATAGTACACAATGTAATGTGCGAAGTTACGAACGATCATGTTATTCTTGTGTAAATCAAATACAAATTTAGTGATCATGCATTAACAAATAATTAAATAAAATTGTAATTAAAAAAAACAATTCTACGATGATGAAGTAGTTGGAACTTGGACTCTACCGACACAAACTATAAAAAATGTATCTTAATAAAAAATTCAACGCGACGTCTTTATTCATAATCGCATTATTATTATCTATTTCATCCTATTAACATAAAAGAGTATACAATAATTTAAAGAAATAAAAAATGTAATAAGGTATATTTCTAGTAGATATGCATTTGCAATTAGTCCTAGATAATGAGCAGAACGTAAGTCGGTTATTCATATCGCTATGAACATTAAGGCCAGTATCGTACCTCCTCTTAACTATCTAATATTCATAAAATATAGACCTTTACACTATAAAACAATAAACAAATATATTACCAATCCTCGGCAACACGTGTTCATGGTGCTTCATAACAGGCAGGGCTATAGGGCCAGGGATATCCGAGAAGCGCTTGTTAGCGGCTTGGTTTACAGATGGTGCGACTGCGTTGTGACGTTGTGGAGATGTGGATGTTCTACGAGGAGAGGAGGTGGACAGCCGGCGGTGCCTGGACATCCTGGGGGGAAAGACAAACTCAAAAAATCAAAATAGAAGCGGCGTTTAGACATCATAATATGAAGAACACAACTTAAACTCAAAATGCAGACGGCGGTGGATGGACATCATAGAAAAAAGCGATACTTTTTACTGTTTTTGGGTACTAATTATTTTAAATTCGATTTGAACTTAGGCTTTTATAATTATACTTATATTATATCTGTCTTGGGGATTCTTCTACTAACAAGAATCAACAAAAAAACTCGATATAGTTTTTCCTTAGTTTACAATTATATACACAGAAATAATTTATTTATGAGCACTATACTCAAGATGATATTTGAATAGGAATAATGATGTCGTCATTAAAATTTTAATGACGCAGATGTAGAACTTATCATTCAGTACAATTAAAGTAATAATTTTATTTGTTCTTTAATAAAATGCGTAATTAATTATAAAAAATTATGGCTATTCATTTGTAGAATTATTAAACTATGTATTAGCAATTTAAAATTCAAAATTCTAATGCATGTTTTTACCTTTGTCAGCGTTATAAAGAAGTTTTGAATTTAAATTTTAAATCAAACAGAAAACTTTATTAGGTACCAACTGCTTTTTCTCAAGAATTAGACTAATAGCTTTGCCTTATAGACAATCAAATCATACATAATTTACCTTATTGTTCATATTGTAATGATTGCAAACTAATTTTCAGGAACTGAATATGTACCTACTTATTGTATTATACCTCTATTCGTTCGTAAATATGTAATAGGCAATTCATAAAATTACGATTGAAAAGCTTTATTGAAGCAATAAAAACAAAGAAGCTCCTGACCCATAAATTTTTATGTTTTCCTATAAATTTTTACTGAGCGACCTGATTTCAATGTATGTTTTAGTAATATTTGACAAGTTCATTTCCGTTGAAAAATGCTTTTAAAAAAGCTTTTGCATATGGACAAACAAATTATTCATATTATCTACATAACTATAGATGGGAATGATCTGTTTTTGAAGTGTTTCTAGGAAGATAAAGCATTCGATTAATGTTTATTTTAGTCGTAAAAAGTTAACCTGTGATAGCCTCTATCTATTAACGAAGTTGCAACTGAGCACAAACGATGGTATAGTTTATCAGACAAAGTATAATGAACTTTAAGATGATGCATTAAGAAATAAATTTAATTGCTAGTTTGAAATACGCAGCTAACTACGCAGAATGCATTCTAGATACAATTTATCAAACGCTGAAGCAAAGAGCTTGAAGATTTTTATAAAATATCCTTTTAAAATGTTTATGTTATAACTTCTAAACTATAAACATTTCTACTAGATATATCTCTAGAATAATAATATATTGTTTTTTTTTCTAATAATGCCCGAACCAAAATTCAATAAACATCTTCTGTATGAATGAAAGTACCTTGAAATCGCGCACGCCCTGAGTGTATAAGTTTTGACTATTCGTTTTAAGAAGTTAAATATACAATAATTTAAGATCATAAACAATTAAGTGTACAAGCTCTTTGTCTATAATATGGAATTCAATACATCGCTCAAGTTCAAGGACAAGAAGGAAAAACAACGGTCTGCAATTACTGAACTGGTTTTATCCGGCGGTTGCGTATTGCATTTATAACAACGGCCATAACAGGGTTCTATATGACTCATAAAGGAACAAAACAGTTAAATGTACTCTTATACTATGAAATAACAAAAAATTATCTCTGGACTAAAATCTTATAGTT
>CAJQZN010041116.1:0-24321 GCA_907164685.1 Colias eurytheme | reverse complement strand
AAGTCACTCGCACTTAGAGATCAATGACCGTATAATGTTTTTTTTTTTCTGTTTTGCACGTTTTTATTTTTCGAGAAAAAGTTTATTTTGGCGGGAAAGTATAGGTTGTCAAATGTCAAACGCTCAAAGATTAAAAAAAATTGGTAACTATTTTATTATAATAAATATTATACTTTAAACATATTACCGACATTTTTATTATCTTTGTTTACAAATATGGTAATAAAAATAAAAATATACAGCTTAACAGCTACAGCTTGAATTTTAAAAGGTTGTCGCGCTATTTTACGATTCACGACTAGCGAATTAGCGAACGTCTGCGCTCAATTTTAATTCAAGAATCACTTTTAAAAACCTGTCTATCACTATAAAAACTGCAATTTCTCTAAATATCTAAGCTTTTTATTGAAAACAAATTACATTATTTAAAGCCCTTCATTTGACTGAAAAATTAAAAACAAAATAACTTTGTTAAAAAAAAATAATACTCACATGCATTGTCGTAAAATGCTTCCCGTTGCCATGTTTACAATACTATTTATATCAATTTCAACTTAAAACCACTTTTCACATATTACTTCGAACAACAAGTCAAAAACCGTTTATTTATTTACTATAGTGTTGTCACTCCGAGAGGTTCACGTGTAGTGCGTGTGAGTGGCGTCCGTTCTGTATACATCGGTAGTGTTGTAGCGGTGTCGATATCGACGGTGCACTTGTCGATATATATATAACTAAGAAGCCACGTTATTATTCTACTCATTTATAATAATCGATTGAGTAAATACTTTAATTTCATAATGTAGATTATGTAAATGTTTTCATTATTAATAGTTAAAGAGGAAACCCAATTATTAAAAGTATCATAATTTTATTATTAACTATTTGTATTTGTATTTAGCTATTGGTATTTCGTTTATTGTTATTTATTGTATAACTTTACAAAAGGGGTAAGAAATAACTTGTGTGCCGAAATTTTATCAATCGATATAATCACAGCACAAGCACAACACTAGCATTGAACTTTGGACATTGCCTTTGTTTACGTTTTTTGTTTTAATGAAGCACCAAGGTCCGGAGGAACGTTCATATTCGCCACTGCAATTTTGATGAAATTTTGATTATTAAAAATCTAAATATGAATTTTTGACATTCATTTTGTTAAACATTTTAACTATTTACTATTAACTGCAAGTAGAAGAAAAAGTAAAATTTAATATTTACAATTATTTGACTTGTTACAATATAAAAAAAATCTAATATTTGCCAATATTTGGCGCTCCGAATTATTATTTTTCTACTGTCGAAATTATGATCCTAATAATTTGTTTTTGTGCTCTTTGTCAAAAAAATACGAAGTATAATATTTAACATATACCTATAAGAATATAATATAAATCAATGCTACTTTTCCAACCTCTAGATTTATAAGATACCTACCTACGTAGTGTCTAAAATCCTAAATAAATCCATTGATTCTTCCCATAACCCAGTTTCCGATAGAACAAGAGAACGAATGCATCGTACGACGTACATGGCTTAAATCACGTAGGCTCCCCGAATTTTATGGCTTTCTACTTTTAGCCAAAGAGTCGCAGTCATACAACGATATATTCTACGGTCGAAAGAACAAAATAGAACAGTACGATGGATGCATGAAATTCTATTTATGTGCGCCAATTGACAAAATAACATTCTTTCTTAATGAACTACTTTCTGTATAATTAGAAAGTATTATGTATTTGATATCTTACAGCATTGATTTGCAAATTAGTGAAAGTATAAAAGAAATGATTTTGTTCATTATCAGTTACAAGATAAAGGTTATATGTTTTTTTTAAGTAACATTCAATATTAATTAATGTACTTCCTTCATCCACCTTCATCTATACTATCTATACTAATATTATAAAGAGGAAAGGTTTGTATGTATGTATGTATGGTTTTCACGCATAAACTACTGCATTTTATTAGGCTCTTGTACTATAAAATATTGGGTGGAGTCTCACACTTGAGTCAACGTGCGCCGGCGCATGTACTAATTGAATCAATCTGCCGACCCTTGAGTTATACGTGTATGTATGCACGTCATTGATATTAAATTGCAGTATCTGTATCTAAGATTTTTGCAGATTTTTTTTAACTGACATCAAAAAAAAAAGGAAACAAGTCTAACCAACCACCTAAAAAACCGACGTAGTATATAAGATATAAATATTCAAAATTATGTATTGGAAACCCTGCGTATGTCTAAGAGCATTTCTTAACTCACGTAACATCTCGTGATCAAACTTGGGAACAAAACATAGGATGCCTAAAACTACACGCATCTCACCATGAAGAATTATTTGTTTTAAAAATACTGATATTTTTAAATTAGTATTGAAGTTAAATTTAAAAAATTATCAAATGACTTGCACTAAAAATATAATCAAACACAGGCAACAACAAATATAAGCATACCTATCTAACTTATTTTGTATTATTTAATCAGCCCAACTTTACTAAGCCAGTAAAATTGCATCAACGACGAAGAGAAAATTGTGTCCACCTTAAAAACCCCCAGACAGTTAATTTCCTAGCTAAAGCATGAAATAAGAACAAAGTTTAGAAATTTCTCATTTACAATGCATTTGAATGCTAAAAACTAAATTTATAAAAAACAAATAAACAGCCATTATTTCCCAAGACAATAGTTTTCGCAAAATTACAGTAAAATTAAGTAATTAAGTTCTACATTACAGTAAAATTACGGACATAATATTATAAGTAAGTATACTTACACGAAATAGTGCAAATTCAGGCGCACTCTGAACTCTTTCAAAACCTTTTCACCATTAGGTCAACGAGGCGGTCAAATTCTATAATCTTAGAGCGGCTATATCGTTTGTGGTTAAACCTCTCGCATAACATAACTTACATTGAGAGTATAATATGGTTATAATACGCGAAGGCACGATCCGGCTCTTATCTTCCCAAAATAGCACTCTTGGGCTTAATATATAAGATACACTAGAATTGCCTGGAAGATTCTTTCAGATCGAAGCTAGGTTACTGAAAAAGGAAATGGTTTTAAATTTGAGAATAAACAAATATTTTTGATATGCCGTACTATGAAACTATGATTTTTCAAGGCATTCGTTTCCGAATACAAGATTAAAAAGTCTAGAGATGATAGATTTATGCCACTACGCAAATTGGAAAAATTTGGACCGTAACAACCAAAGGAGTATTCACCTCAATATGGCATTTAAGGTTTAACTTCTGTGTTTTTACCTCAATGGTAGTACAACATCTATAACCAATGCATGTTAGTATCTTATTATAAATTGACTAAAGTTTATGTGCACTCCTGTGCACTGTGTTATTTTAAATTTTCATTAATTTAACCATCTCGACTGCAATCAGTTACTTCTATAATACATTGTACATTATTACAAAGTTACGATTTATTATGTGATCACATAATTAGATAATATAATTGTCTTCAATTAAATTCAAAACACGTAGGTACAGGTTACATTCGTGCTAATATAACAAAATTACGGCAAGTTTGCGAAATAACTCTTTATAACTTCGATATGTTCAAAAAGGTCCTCCACTGACTTGCCTGTTTATTTAAGATAACAAACAACAAGTAAGCAAGAAAATGTAAGCAAATTTTGCTCGTATTTATTTGCAAGGCGAAATAATGTGACGCTGTTATATAGCCTCTTGGAGATAACTTTACTTTTGTAGAATACGATGTTATATTTATTTAAGGAGAAAACGTTTTCACTTATTTTTATAAAGAATCCATTAGATGATAACATTAATGTATTCGTATCATTGTAGTTCATTGTTTAATTTAGAGAAAATGAGCTTTAATATTTTTTCGTCTACTAAAAATGAGACTGTAGTCTGAAAAATTGAAATTGAATCATAACTATCTGTTACTGGATGTTTTTAAAGATCTTATTAATAGAGTAGGAAGGACTTCAAAGCAATCAATTTAAATTTAGGACCAGTTACAGAGTTGAACGAAACGACATGGATACCTTATTAATTACAAATACCTACGTAAACTACGGCTAAACTACGTAGATGGAAAGCGTTTAATGTTAAAAAAACATTTTATCAAAGAATACTAAGTGGTGAACAGTTTACAATCACGATATCGTTTACAGAAATTGGAATCAAAATCTTGAAGGCAGATAGAGCCGTTCTCGGCTTCGTCCTGTGTTGTCTCGGCTTGTAAGTTGGTCCACACTAGACGAATTGTGTTCGGCTCGTGCTCCGCTCGTGCTCGGCTCTCCTAGCGTAGACACAGCTTAGTATATCTGCTAAAAAAATATATTTCTGCATATAAAAACAACGTGAGTAAACTTATAATCCATTCCACGAATACAAGGCGAAACCCCTCGCGATTCGGAGGTTTATTTCAATATCCCGCATTTAGATCTAAAACAACCCACCGCTCTATATAATTGGGAGCTTATTGAGGTTCTCGTGGAATTTATATTACAATCAGTCTGGTAAAATTTGCGATCTCTTGATTCAAAAATTTGTTTTACGCCGGGACATAATAAAACTGTTCCTTCTTTGCGTTTACCGCTGGGAAATTAGGATAGAGTTGAATTTTGTCTATATTCAAATCTGTTTTTTCAAACTTCAATAAATTACATTGAGATAAAAATGCTAAAGACTTCTACGTATATAACTATTCTAAATTACAATTAGTTATAGAAATCTATGGCATTTCTATTCATTTCCCGTTTTCTTTGTGATAATGTAAATATTTTGGTTATTAGATTGAGGTCCCTAATATCTCTATTAATATTTATGCTCTGTTACAATTAATGTAAAAGTGTTAACAAAAAAATAATAATTTACCTACTGAATTGAATTAATATAAATAATTAATTAAAACAATTTGTGGTCACACAGCGATTTCGTCCGGAGAACCGAATGAGAGAAACTAAATTAAAGATATGAATTAAAATATTTTATTCTATCAAATTATAAACATATTATCCATAACAATAACGTTTACTTTGTATATCTTTACTTGATACAACAATAAGCGGAATGGAACCCGTTACATGACAAAGCTTTCATGATTACATTTGAGAACATGCTCATAACTAGACATCGGATTATATGCACTAACAAAATGCCAAAATATGCATGCAAATATGCACTAAAAAAGGCCGAAATATGCACTAAAAACGACTGATATGCCTAAAATATGCACAATAAAAAATCAAAAAACCTTTATTATTTTTATATATTTTAATCAAAGATTGTGCAAAAGCAGAGAAATTTTCTTGAAAAGTATAGTTTTTGTGCCAATATACAATTATTAAACATTTTTACCAAATTTTCGAGCGCAAATTTGTGACGTTTGTCACCCGCGAGCCCAGTGTTGCCACCTTAGACCTTTCCGGGCTAAATCTAGCCCTTTTTTGAAAATTAACCCGTTTTTAAGTTTTAGCCCCAAAAGGGTAATCTAGCCTTATTTTGAATGGCTCAAAATTTACTTAAAACGGAGCCCATTTTGTAATTTTTTGCCATTATACCATGCCAAAATAGGGTTTGTTTACTCGCTGAGCGTTCTGATTGGCTAATAAAGGTTAGTCAACCAATGAAAATTCCCGCTACTTAACGAAATATGCACGATTGGGGAAAAAGGCTAAAATATGCACTAACGCCGTAATTAGAGAGTTTTATGCATTTGCATATGCAAATATGCAAATGCATATAATCCGATGTCTACTCATAACAAATGTGGTAGTATCATCATGGCTTCTCAGCTTGTAGCCTCATATATAGCGATAAGCGAATATGGAAAATAATCTAAATAGGTATACCGTATATAAAACTCAAAGGTGATTGACTGATTGACTGATATAGTGATCTATCAACGCACAGCCTAAACCACTGAACGGATCGGGCTGAAATTTGGTATGCAGGTAGATGTTAGGACGTAGGCATCCGCATAGAAAGGATTTTGATAAATTTTTGATAATTAGGGGATGAAAGTTTGTATAAAATTTGTCAATTTTAAACCAATCGCGCTACGACTTTGCATGCATAAAGCTAATAATTGACGTAGGTATCTCCTTAGAAAGGATTCTAGGAAAATATTATTTATTATATTATTTGTACGCTAACGCTCTTTTATGTCAACACAACCTTAAGCAGATACGCATATCTGATTCAAGCATTTTATCGTAACAATTGTAATATAATATAATGTTATGTAAATAATACTATCAAAACCACGTTTATTCTAGAAAGAATAGTGAAATGTTATTTTCACACTCATCCCAGTGCCCATTCTCTCATATTGATCATACAAATATTATGAAAACGATGTAACGTTTCAATAGGTTATAGAAAAAGCTAAAACAATTATACAACTGATTCAAGGAAAACAACAATACATGATGTTCTGTTGATATTCATTTTTTTTAAATACGTCATTCGCAACTAATATTATTTAGACGTCCTGCGTTTTTTGGGTGAAAATACAAAAAATAAGTGCTCAACTAAACTAAATGTATTTTTTTAACCCGAACCAGATTGTATTTACAAGAAGATTATAATATCCACAAGAGTTTATAGCTACGCAGCTATGCGATAGCTATCAACATTTTGGGCCCTTCTATCTAAAGTGATGACACCGTTGCGTCGCAATTCCCTCTTACTCAAAGGCGCATACAATTTACACTGTTACATAAAAATATATGACCGTTCTGCGTCGAGAATTTCTTTTAACGAAACAAATGTGACGATAAAAATAAAAACCCTAGAGGGTATGAATTTTACACACGAGAAAACATTCGGTAATCTGGCAATGTACAACATATAGGTCGCGTCATGTAAAAAGAACGCTGCGCATTGGCGATTTTGGTATAGGAATAACAAATATGTAGTTGCGAAGCCACGACTCAAGAGCCTACTTCAAAAATAAAATAAGCAGCAAATAACTTTCGTGCTAAACTCGATACATGCCAAAACACACACCATCACTTTCATCCAGCGTTCTTTTTACATGATTCGCGTTATACCTAATACTCGTATTTAAACTCAAAAATGTATCTTTACAAACTTGTAAAATTTCTATATAAAAATCAATAACAAATGTCTGAAACTCTGGCTTTGATAATATTGCTTTAAAGCATATTTATATATTATGAACAGCTTGGCGAATTCCCAGTTTCTAAGAGCATTTTATCTAGTTTGTTCTGTAGAAATAATGTTTCAGCGCCTTCATTTCCTTCGTTGACTGTAAGTAACCGGTTTCCGTTCTTTTCTCCGCAGTCACGGATCACGATATCATCAATTGTAGGGAATGAATTGGAAAAGGTCAGAGCATCCCGTATCTTTAAATATGCGATCCTTATGTGCCGGTTTTTGTGGTATTAGTAGATACAGAACTCAGAAGCTGGCTAAGATTTTGAAATAAAGAGATATAAGCGTAATTATTATAAGAAATGTATTATTACATTGATATGAAAGATATGATACAACAATAAAGAAACATTAATACTTACTTTACTTCAATCAAAACGCACTTCTAAATTTTTCGCGACAGTTTATTTGATCCTATTAAATGATTTTTTGTAAGCTATCGCTTATATGTTAACGCTAACGTATTTTGAAGAATCAAAAGAAAAACACATATAATGTTAAAGGCAGTGATAACATAATTATAAGCAATACTTACGTTGGTTAGCATCTACATTACAACCCGTATTTACTGAATTGAAACGAATGAAATAAAATAAAAGTTACGATCATCTGCTTTATTTCTTTAAAAAAATATGAAATATATGAAAATACACCACACCACAAAAGTTTGAATAGAAATATAACTTACGTTAAATTGAACTTTAAAACTCTTTGCGAACAGAAATTATAGTTAATAAAGGAAAAAAATGCGCGAAAAATATTCGAAGGTCTGGTGATTATAAAGTTTTTGAAACTCCGAGTTCAGATTTACGGTAGGTCCTGATGGTTGAGAGTCGAATAAATCTTTGCAATAAATTATAATAATGGTTGAAGAATTTTCCAGTACATTTACAAAGTATAATAAGGTCTTGAATCAGGTGGTTCTACTTGAATTGGAAAATTGTCAAAGGAATAGTTCTTTGTAATAGGATCACCTATAAGGTGTTTGCGAGAATAGGTATTATATTTTTATCCTATGTTGCAAATGTTAAAGTAAGAAAAATCTTAAATGCTTTAAGAGATAGTTTTGAAAAGCACATCATATATATAGTTACCTAGTCTACGCTTAAATTCATAGATGTGACAAAAATGGTCGTAAAATGACTGATTGGATTTGTATAATAATATGTGGTAGGTATTATAATACGTAAATGTGTTTCATAACTTGAATTAATACTATCTCCAATTATGTATTTTTACTTTGTGCAACCGTTGATATGAGGCTAGTTTGTCATTCAGAATGACTTGCTACAAACACCAATTCCTATAACAATAATAATAAAAAATAATCAACGTTTAAACATATTCATATTATTCAACACTATTAAATTTAAATAAATTACTTTAAAGCTTATGAGATTATGCGTACCCTTTTGATGCAGCAATTAACTAATTTGAATGTATAAAAAGCTTTACCCAGTGGACGAAATATACCAGAGTAATTTTCTTATTTATTGAACTGTAAAATATTCAAATTAAGTATGTTGTGCCTTTTTCTAGGCACCGCAAAAATACAGCAGATATCTAAGCATTATAAACAATCTAAATTGTACGAATGTGGCCTATAAATTTATTCACTCCGTCTTTCATTGTATTCATAATTCATTTATTCATATTTAGCCATATAATCCTGTACTAATTCTCAATTGATTCTCTATTGCCTAGTGTTTAATTTAAAGTATTGAAGTGGTAATCTATATAACACGCTTTTATTTTATTAGCTTTACTCGTAATATGAGCTGTTTCGAATTGAAATGTTTATACTAAGTTTATACTCAACTTCAACATTCCGACTTGATTTTGACCCAATTTAAACGGACACATTTAATTCAAACTTTGTACACTCCTCAACAATTGGTTACAATAATTTCATAACTTATAGCGTGTTTTTTAGTTCTTTCGTTAATTCTTTGGTTGTTTTATTATGACTATTGTTTTACCTACTGCTCACATAGGATCGTTAAATAGAAACCAAATTCATGCCATCTCACACTAGGAAGTAGGAACATAAATATAAAAATAAGAGACGGAAATAAAAATGAGTAAACCTTTAACAAAACATGAGCCTATAAGTCATATACACCTATACATAACTGCCCTAAGGCTAGACTTTGTTTATCGTGCACGTTTTTTAACCACTTATCCCAGTATCCTATTATCCCAGTTCAAACCCTATTTAAGATAGGATATCGACAAGTGACAACAAATGCTTGCGGTCGGGTTGCGGCGATTAGCATAGGCGACGTTTCTGTTAATTTATTTTCTAAGTCTTCTTAGGTCTATTCTATATAGAATTTAATGTAACATTTTAGTTCATATACGCAGTGAACCTCTTTAATCTATTATTTTAAACAAATTATAAGCATTTGCTTAACATTTATGGAATTGATTGAATATCTTCTTTTGAATTAATATAGCGAAGGGCAATCATTAATCAACATAATATCCTGTTTATGAAAATTCTGTAAAAGTTTTCATACACAAGTCGTTATGGCAAATGTGTTGATGGCAAAACAAAATAAAAAATGGATGAAGTCAGTTATAACTTTTACTGTTCGTATACAGCAACTCATATTGTTATACATATTTTGATGTAACTTTTGTAACAACGATTTCTCTAACAATATGAAAAGAAATTCCATTAGTAAAAATATAAGAGTTGTTAGTTGTTGTTAGGGGAACTTGACCAATTTTAATTATTTTATGACTAGAGGTCCGCCCCGGCTTCGCCCGTGGTTCATATTTCGCAATAAAAGGTAGCCTATGTCCTTTCTCGGGTGTCAAAATATCTCCATACCAAATTTCATGCAAATTGGTTCAGTAGTTTAGGCGTGATTGAGTAACAGACAGACAGACAGAGTTACTTTCGCATTTTTAATATTAGTATGGATTACAGATTAGATACATTTGAAAGTTATGACATGCTTATGACGTACCTACCTAATAAGTAATTATAAGTTTTATATTCGATATAGAGTTTATGTTATCTCGTTACAAAACAGTTATGTTAATAAGTTTCGTATGCCACACATCTCTGAAAGTAGAAATGATTATAAATTCTTGTAAAAAGAAGATGTACGGAATGAATCCAAAACTATTTTATTAAAGTTATTAAAAGATACTCCTGAAATGAGAACGTTTTAACGAGTTATAGATATTAAAAAATAACATAAAATTTATATCAAAAGTTTAAATTCAATTTACATTTGTGAGAATTTTCTTCGAGCCAGATGTGAACGAAATCTAAAATATTTAATAGCCGTTTTATAAGTTTCTTAAAGTTTCATCTTATAAATCGATTAAAATAAAATGCAAAAAATTTGTTGAAGTAGTGATATACGTAACCACTCATTTAAAATTCAAAGCATGCGATTTTTAATAACTTTAGCAGGTATTATTATCAACTACTGTTAATAAGTAGTGTTAAGTATTAAAAATTTAATAAAATATGACTTTTTGAATTTTGGCATTTTGTCGCAAAAATAATATTTTAGTGAAATATAGGAAATAGGGGCTGGGCTAGCTTGTATAAGGAACATAAAATATTTCCGAGTGAAGTCTCGTGTGGTTTTCTGATATTTTATATCATCTTCTTCCTGTCCATATATTTCAGGGAAGATAAAATAAATCATATATCCAATAGAGAAGGATCTCCCCACTAAATAGAACTAAGTGTACATACTTACTAATAAATAATAAATAATTTGGGTATTTTTTATTAAGTCTTTTTGCATCTTTGCAAAAGCGATTTTATTATGAATTATCCACAATAAGTGGTATAACACTACACACAACTTTTTCCTAATAAATTAAAATAATACCTATTATAATTTATAATACAACAGAAATGCGTATTCATTATCAATTAAGAAAGGCTCGCTGGATATTTTACTTATTTACCCAGAGGTCCGTCACAAGCAGGTTGCGAGTCGACAGAACCCTACGCTATACACGTCCGGACGCGCGCGTCCTAAACAACGAAAATCCCTATCATTGTAAAAAATGACACGTTATCAGAAAAGGGTGGACCGGGACCAAACTTATCTTAACAATTACGACAAATGGCAGTGACAAAGTGGATGAATTGTTCTTTGTTTTTGCTGTTTTGTTGACACTTTTGTCTCTATTGTCTGGATAAATTGAAATTGTTGAGACTGCTAATATTTTAGAATTAAAGTGGGATCAACTCTTTTGGACGACGCGGTTGGCGCAGTGGTAGCAACAGCAACAGCAACTGCCTACTGAGCCGACGGTCCCGGGTTCGATCCCCGGTCAGGGCAAATATTTGTGTGATGAACTCAATTATTTGTTCTTGGGTCTGGGTGTTATTATCTATATATGTATTTATTAAATATTATATTTATCGTCGCCTAGTACCCACAACACAAGCCTTAATTGAGCTTACTGTGGGACTAGGTCGACTTGTGTAATAATGTCCTATAAAAAAAAAAATAAAAAAAAAAAAAAAAAAAAAAAAAACTCTTGAAGTTGTGAGATCCTGGAGATCGTGATGTCTTAAGTGTTGAAACTTTGTACAGTTAATAGAAATAAAACAGAAGTTTAATTAAAAAGTATATTCTTTTTATTTGGAGAGTAGTTTAATATGTACTTCTTATTTCTTTTTAAAGGGATTATAAATAACGAGCATAATATTCATCTATGGTATCCTCTATTACATCTTTTTTTTATAATTTAAGGGGGGTTAGGCGGTCAGCGAAAATTCAGCTATTCGGGCCTGAGGTAAGGGGTGAGGGGGTCCGCGTTTAGTATGGAATCAACGTGCTCGAAACTAAAAATCGTAAGCGCCATTCACATTTTTATCAAAAAGTGAATTAAAATATCTATATCTACCCGGCGCGGCGAATGATGATCCCTATGACAGTTCGTCTTAGTGATTGCTCGTATGATGGGTCGTGTCGATACTTTACTATTTTATAGGCAAAGGCGTGGTTTGCATTCATCCACGTCGGTAAACATGTTTTTATAAATATTATAAAATGAATTTTTAACTAAAATTTTTTACGTCTTTTATGTTGTTGTTGTATTAATTTAAGTTTTTTGCATAGATTATGTAGGTTAAAGTAAAACGAAAGTTTTCCAAAACATAAAAATACGCCTTATCATTTTCACGTAATTTTTAACCCGTTTAACACAGTGTATATTATTTTATCGTGAAAATGGAAGCCCCCATTTAATTTGTCTAAAAAACTTATATTATCATAGGTAAGTAAATTAACGCGAACGGTAATTAATTAATTAATTATGCTGCGAACTTCTGTTCCATTCAATAGTGAATGAACTGACGCTTAAGCATGGAAAAAATGTGATCTCGTTTCCATTATCGAAATTTGTTTATCGATACTTTCCGCACTAGTCGATAAATGCCAACGATGTAAATTTTGTAGGACGTAAACGTAAAGTCAGATTGATATAATTTCTCGTAAATGTTAAGGATTGTTATAATTCCAACAGAATATCATTGTTATGGCATAAATTATCGTAAAATACGGTTGTAATGAGCATTTATATGATATTTTAGAGGTAACTTCAGAATTTTTTTTTATCGAGCAAAATTTTTCCAATCGTGTTTTGGAAACAGTCATCCCATCACACATACGTTCTGTTATACATATTAGAAATTTCAGTGCGAAAAAACTTCAATATTTTCAGTTATAGCTCATAGAAATCAGTCCATTTTTCCGTTTTCACCTACTAAGGGCCCTTAAACAGTCACAAAAATTTAAGTCTATGTCGAATATAAAATTCGTTGCAACGGCTTTCGCGTTTTTTAATAACACCAAGAACTTGCCTTGGGCATTCCACTTATAACTTATAGCGCCAAGTTTAATTGCGGAAAAGAAAGAATTACAAAAAGAGAAACAAAACTGTTTCTTCACAGCGGAACGGAAACAATTCACATGCAAATTCTTAGTGCGACTAAAATACATAGGTATATTGCTTACTTTGTACATAGAACACGTAGGTATAGGGCCTAGTAATACCTATTTAAAATACGAAACTGAGACAGTCCGTTTGGTATTGAATCCTGACTAATATATATACGATAGCTACTCTGTCTCTTCTTCATGTCGCAAACACTAAACCAATTTGGTTGAAATTGGAATATATTTCTATAACATGAGACCTAAGAAAGTTCAAAAAACTTGAGAACGTTGCTTTTTACATAGGACGAAAACTATCCAACAACAACAACTAACTAACATATAATATTTGTCATTTCAGATATCCCATTTCAACATGACGTAGAGTTTTGTAAAAAATTCTCGTTAAAATTGGTAAATGTTTAAATAAGGCTGTTATTTACGTTGTAAAATTACACAAATAACAAACACGAATTCCAATTACCTACGTAATTAATTAAAACACAAACCGCGATCCTTATCAGCTATAAATATTTTAAATTAAAATTTAAAAACGTACAAATTTAAGGCATGCATGTTGTGATATAATTCCTGTTACGAATTTACACGCACTGTTTTGCATTTGTATTGAAAGTCCGTGAAAGTTGGTTTTTGTCGCAGTTTTCGCTACAAAGTCATAGAATGCTTGGGACAGCTAGCTTGCGATAAATTTTCGTTTTAGTTGGTAATTCGTTTTAAATAGCGTTTTGTATGCTAAGATGTATGTCAGTATACTATTGTTGGAATTTACATCCTTTAGTATTTTATAGCATTTATGTGCAGTATCTGATACTTTTAAAGCGAAATGCTGTTGTTATATTTTTGCAAAGTTTTATTTTGTGGCTGAGTTGTGTAGAATACAAAATGTTATGGAATTTTCCGACACATCAGTTTATCAAACAAAGCACCGTAGAACGTATAAATTTTGACACAATTTTATCAAACACTGAATGTTTGAATTTTGAACCATGTTCGAGCCTAGTTTCAGCACGCGGCATGAAACCTGAATCCTGAAGAAAAAATCCAGATTTGTGATGAAAATCATGGTAAATGATAATTATTTTATATACGAAGGAGTTTCAGTAAAAAAAAAATAATTGTAGTACGTGGGATAAGAGAAATAAATAAATATTTTAATAGTTTCCTTTTATATAATATGATTGTGTTTATATTTTCTTCTTAAATTACGTAATTTATTCATTTATTTTATACGCATGTTCTGTACAACAATATTTACACTAATACAATACGAAATATAATAAAAAGACGTTTTATAGCACAAAAATAACCAACGAAATTCAAAGAAAATGGTTGTAATATCAGAATATTTGAACCAAATATTTATTTTGTTTTGGCAACAAAGGCCGACTTTACTAAAACGATCCAATGTTTGAAGAAAATTTACTTGAGGTCGACTTCTAGTTTAGACTTTTTTGGTAAATTTACGGAATTATGATTATTCTGAATTCATAGCATATACTTAATGCACTGCTATGTGATACAGTTTATGCCTATAAATTTATAAATTACTTAATAATCTAGATTCAAAAATTTAACAAATGCATAGTTTGAATACAACGGTTAATTAAGCAAATCTAATTTTAGAATTAATTAATATAATGAACACTTGTTTTGATATAAACTAGCAAAATATGATGCAGTTTCTTTCTGTTAAACCTTTCAGCCTTTTTAAGTGTGTTTTATGATTTCTATGAAAGGTTTTGTCTCTAGCAAATTAGTTTACATAAGCTAACATTGTCATAAGAGAAACTAGGTCGGGTTGTTTGAACACAATTAAGAAATATAATGTATTTAAGTTTTTTTTCTGTAATCGGGTTTGTCACTTGAGGTACAAGAATGTTTAGGTACTATTTTGAAATGCTAAATAATATGTCTAGACTGGATGTAAAAGGCTATTATTAAGTAAAAATATTAATTACTAGATTTCCGCCCGCGGCTTCGCCCGCGTTTTCAAAGGAAAACCCGCATAGTTCCCGTTCCCGTGGGATTTCTGGGATAAAACCTATCCTATGTGTTAATCCAAGTTACCCTCTATATGTGTGCTAAATTTCATTGTAATCGGTTCAGTAGTTTTTACGTGAAAGAGTAACAAACATCCATACATCCATACATCCATACATCCATACATCCTTACAAACTTTCGCCTTTATAATAGTATTAAGATAAGATTTCGAAATTTCAAGAAGAAATGCAATAAATTGCATACGAATATATTTTGAGTTCAAATCCAAATAATTCGATATTTGTTGATACCGCCTATTTGTATATCGACCTAAGTCGCGATTAAATATTATGTGCAATTTACAAATAAAAAAAAGTTTATAGATGTGTAAGACTATAATACTGTTTTCCACAAAACTGCGAAAAAACCGCAGAACGGTTACACATATAAAAGGAATGAGTACAACCAGAAAAAGGCGGAAGACAATGGGAGTAAGAACCTTTCCTCGGAACGACATTCGGAAAACCCTTCTGTAAATACCGTTGCCCTTTCCAAAGTGGCAAACGAATTTGTTGTCCTTTCACTACCGTATACATCGTCATTAATGGCTGTTGTCATATTTTGCACTATGTTTACAATTATTGCAACTAAGTATATATTTCGAGAATTTACTTTGCGATTTATTGTCAGCGTGAAACTAACGATGCAAAAATGGAGAAAGAAAGAGATAGTGTAGAATTATTGAACTGAAAACCTTTTCTATGAATGAATATATTGTTATAATGATGGTGTTAAAAACATTCAATTTGCTTCTTGTGATAAAGTACAACATAAAAAGAATTCAATCTAAACTACAAAATACAAAAGAAAAGGGTCTTTAAATTTAACTAAAATCATGATTTCTATAGCTTATTTGTAATTTGAGAATAAGCCATAATATTATGTCGTGTATGTGTTTAATTGAGAGATAGAGTCATATAATACTTTAAAATTAATTATAGAAATAGATAAATTTTCCACAATCCTTTTATCAATTGGATAAACATTACTCACCGTTCGGACTTCGGTGTGAGAGACAGCATACATATTCTGTTCTCAGTACTTCACTTTTATGAGTTCGAATCCCTTTCACACATTCATAGTACTGTTACGTTGGGCTGACACGTAATTGATCCCTGTGGAGAAATAATAAATCTATGTAAGGAAATAGGAATAATAATAATCACGAAAATAAACCACGTTTAACTGTTTTAGATTTGATGAGATTCTTAAAAAGTATGAAAATTAAGTATTCATTTTTTGAAAAATTCAAGAATATACAAACTGTATTTAATCACTTTTACTTACTTTGATATAAAATAAAATATTATATACTTAAATTAGTTCAAAAATTATAGCCATTTGACATGCATATAACCGAAAGAATTTTATAATAAATAGATAATTACTTAGAGAGAAGGCCTAATTAAAATTTCAATACTAAAAAAAACTATTTTAGTAGTAGTAGAGTTTTTTCGAGCCACTCTGTTCGCCGCCCGCCATATTTTTGTAAGATTTTCTTTTTTTTATGTAACCGCCCAGCGCCTATCCAACTGGCCAGTAACATTTTTAATTGAATGCTTGTGCAACCTTTTTGGTTGCGGAATAAAGAAAAATATTATGTAGTTTCAAAACTAATATTCGTAGTGCCCTTGAAACTTATAGTTGAAAATTCTAGAACGAAAGAAGTTTCAATACAATAACACTTAATTTAAACTCATTGATTATCTACTTTGAAACCAAAAGATGAAAAGTGAAGTTTTATGTAATTGAGCTACTTCACATAAAATGCTAAAAGCTCTCGTTTTAATATTCAGACATTTTTCTCTTCAGCGATAAGAGGTGATTTACATTCATCAGGATTGAGGACGTTTTCAGGTTTAAGAGTTACGATAGCCTTTAAAATTATTCCTTGGAAATAACTAATAAAAACAATTTTTCTTTTTTGACAGATTTATGTAGATTCGTCTGAATTTCCTGGTGTTTATATCGAAAAATAAATAAAGAAAAGATAGATTTTGGCGCCAAATAATTTCGTTAACTTTTTCATTCATGTCAAACTTCTAGAAATGAACTGACGATGAAAGTACCTGACAATTTTCAGATTATCGTTTTTCACTCATTCAAAATGTTCTTTTTATATATTTTTTTTTAATTAAAGTCATACGAGTAGTTACTCTTTCATAACAATAAACTAATTATTTACAAAATCCTCATACCAAAAATCTGTCCTTACCACATCTCAGGTACACGAACTGCATTTAAGTCGTTCAAAATACATTCTTTCATTATTATTTCAGTATTAATTCCGAATTAACCTTCAGCTATAAGTAAAGCTTATAAGTTCAAGTCAACCACTCAACCTAGATAGAAGGCCTTGAATGCTGTTGAGTGATATGAAATACGCTCGATACAACATCTTAAACATTCAGGTAACACTGATTTTAAATTATAGTTAAAAAGTATGTGTATTTTAAACGGTTATAAGCTCAAGCTCATACAAATAGCGTTCCCACTTACATGCTATAATATATAATGGCTACTAATATATAAGAATATTTTGTTTTGAAGCCTATATTTTTCAATCATTCTTATGTTCCTGAAAATTAGAAATGTAATACTAACATCTCAATTTAATATAAAAAATGTCTAAAACTTTTTTATATTCCGTTGTTATTTCGTTAAAGATATCATCGACATAGACAATCGTAAGTAAATATAACACGACACATTTTGAGAAATTACTTTAAAAACACAAATCTCTACATTGTAACATCCCCTGTAATCGTTTCAAATTTATCACAAAATTTCAATCACCACAAAGTTATTTCACAAAAATATTAAACCAAAAGTTCAAATACGTTAAAGGTTACCTCGCTAAATTTGGTAGTGAAGTTTGAAACGTCGATGAAAATGAAAATAGAGTAGCCCATGCAATGCCGGAACAATCAATCAATAACGTAATAATTAATAAAGCAAGGCTACAGCTGTCTTTCATATGTAAACAGTCAGCACATTATTTATGCATCCATGCTTTGTGCTTGATGTCACAAATAATATCGTTCGTGGTAATGTAGACGGTCATATCAATATTGTCGACAGAATACAAATGTAAATTGTTATGTAAATTTCGATTTGAAATGTTTATTTCTTGGTTAGCAACCCGTATTATATTACGTCTGTATAGATATAGTAGTTATAAGGATATTTTAATACAATATTGAGGTTCATTATACAACATGTATACATTTTACAACCCATTTTTGAATATAGTTTTCAATACGACGTCTTTTATTTTTACTAGGTTCCTGAACTCGGATAAACGAGGTTCAGACACAACTTTATACTTAATTTTTAGGGTTCCGTAGCCAAAATGGCAAAAACGGAACCCTTATAGTTTCGTCATGTCCGTCTGTCCGTCTGTCCGTCTGTCCGTCTGTCACAGCCGATTTACTCGGAAACTATAAGTACTACAGTGATGAAATTTGATGGGAATATGTGTTGTATGAACCGCTACAAAAATATGACACTAAATAGTAAAAAAAAGAATTGGGGGTGGGGCCCCCCATACATGTAACTGAGGGATGAAATTTTTTTTTTCGATGTACATACCCGTGTGGGGTATCAATGGAAAGGTCTTTTAAAATGATATAAAGTTTTCTAAAAAACATTTTTCTTAAAGTGAACGGTTTTTGAGATATCAGCTCTCAAAGTCGTAAAAAGTATGTCCCCCCCCCTCTATTTTTATAACTACGGGGTATAAAATTCTAAAAAAAATAGAGGTGATGCATGCTAATTAACTCTTTCAACGATTTTTGGTTTGATCAAAGTATCTCTTATAGTTTTTGAGATAGGTTGATTTAACTGTAATTTATTATATTTGCTGCTACGGAACCCTTTGTGCGCGAGCCCGACTCGCACTTGGCCGGTTTTTTTAAAACATTCTACTACTAAAATTGCGAGAATATATTGATACAATTCCAATAAGTGAATTGGGATACAGATGTTTATACACGTATTTTAGTGATCGAATCTTCTGCACGGACAACTAGGTTATCAACCTTCTGTGACTAATCTGAAGTTCAGACTCTTCTCGTAGAATTGTCTAGATTAAATCAAGAACAGAGTATGGATTACCATTAATGCATACGTAGTGCATTGAGATATTTTATACTATTTAATTACAAGCGATGGTCATCTATGTATCGTATTTCCCTGCATTTTGACTCCTGAATATTACAAACGCCAAAGTTTGTGAGGATGGATGTTTTTTACTCTATCACACAAATACTACACAATGAACCGATAACAATGAAATTTGGTATGTAGGAACGAGAACTATGCGGGTTTTTCTTTGAAAACGCAGGCGAAGCCGCAGGCGGAAATCTAGTAAGAAAATAAAAGGGTGAAGGGAGTGAAATCAGGAACAGACATTTGTATGGCCACGGTTGACGCGTGTTAACAAACACAGCTACATACAGGTCAGTTTTATTTTTCCACAAGTATCATTTAAATAATATACGACACAAAATATTTTATTTACATTGAAATTCATACATATTTTTATAAACGCTGTTGGACAAACAAGTCGCACAGATAATGCTTTAAATAAACTTTTGTGTTTATTTTTCTGTTTAAACCCTAACCGCATTCGTGGGTCAAATTAAGTCCGAGTGTAACCAAAGCGGTTTTATTTTAAAACGAAATTACACCCTCATATGCTGCTCTAATCTTTTTGTTTAGGCATCGTTCCCATTTATGCTTGCTTTTCTCACTTATTTGTTTATATTAGATTTTCTGGAATATCACTAAAATATTCGATAAGCTAGTACTATTAGTCATAATATACCATGGCCATACCTCAAGAAAAAGTGACATACGAGTAACAATATGTTTCTATGTATTGCTGAAAAAGTACTTATCCAGATTTAAGCTATAACAAAATGGTGTTAGAAAACTCTTTCGATTTTATTCGTTGTTCATTTTAATGTTTAATGCAATCGATTGAGACTAACAGTTTATCAAGCTGTCTGCAACGAAATTCTTCAAAAAAAAAATAAGATTTTTACTTTCTGAATATATCAGTATTTCATTAAAGAACAAGACCCTTCATAACATTTTAATAATATCCATGTCCATCCATGGGAATCAACCTGAAATCTATAATGTTTTTATATGTAGGTATATAAACGAACTTATGCGGCATCTACCTATATTATATCGAATAAATTTATATATAAAGAAATACCAAATAATGTAAATGCCAATCCATATTTTTTTTACTTCACACTGAAAAAATATCAAAACGCTTTTGCCGTAATAAAAAGATTAAATTAAAATACTTCAGAGAATGTAGCCTCTAATTAGTGTGATGTTAATTAGTTTAGATCCAGAATAAAGATAAAAGGACTATTATAAACATTTTCATTTTAAAGTAATTTTCTTTAAATGCCGTTAATTAACAGCATCAGTTAATTATAATCATATTTTAGTTTTTCATACCATATATTATATAGACCGAAGCCGAGTAACAAAACAATTATTTTGAGAAAAAATAATTATTAACAGCTAAATCATTATTAAGTTTATTGGTTTGAACATAATGCTTAAGTAAATAATTGAGGATAACTTTATTAATTACAATTGATACACAAAAATTTACTCAATCTATGGTTTTGTTATTTCTTCATACTCAACAAAACCGTCTGTTTAATAGTAGCCACATCGTATTAATTATTCAAATGCAAACTATTTTTTCTTTTCCCTATAATATACCCATGAACTGTTTTGTTTATTAACTAGTATAATAAAAAAAAGACGGGATGCACTCCGGGAGTGCCGGCAGAAGTGAAAAATTGATTAATAACGTTGAGCATGTTTGATATCCATCCGTCATATATCATCGCTTTTTCGATTAGGTCACGTGTCCTGACGCGAGTTTAAGATTTTATACCCATTACACAAAAAGTGCTCAACGCCGCTAAAGAAGTTTTCACTTCAAAAAACTACGAATGTAAAATCTGCATTCAACTCATACACGAACGTAAATGTCGCACATCAAATATTATCTCCAAAGATTCTATATGAATGCTTTATGTGCTCGTCTCCAGTCAAGACACGAATATTATAACATTTTTCACACATATAAGCTCGTATAACACGCTACATCTGTTCCACTCAAAGTTTTATGGCATCTCCGAGTATACCTTAGGGATTAAAATCACACGCAATATTGCAATTATTAAACGATTCCAAACGCTATTAGTGTTTATAGACCCATAGTAAAAAACGTATCGAATGAGACAAACATTTATTAAAAAAAATAACACCTAATTATTACAACCATTACAACTGACAATCATATTATTACTAGCGGTCCGCCCCGGCTTCGCCCGTGGAACCTACATGTTTAAACTAATCTATCTCTGAAGTTTGATCGAACTGCACATGGTGGGCGAATTTTATTAAATAATCGGTTAAGTGGTTTAGGAGTCCATTGAGGACAAACATTGTGACACGAGATTTATATAATATATTAAGATATTATGTAATAGATGTGTAAAATTACATATTTACAATACTTAATTATTACTTGAAAAAAAAATTACAAGATTATAATAATGAATTAATTCAGAAAACATTGTTCCATCGATTCGTAGCTCTATGTTACATGTTTTACAGACAGACCAGTAAAATCTTTACCTAGTACCTTTATAATGAGTGGCGCCTAATGCTTTACTTACGTAGACCTAACCTAAGTCGTGTAAATTACCAAACATTAATCCCAAATTCTATCCGTCCTTTTGTAAGGCTAATTAATGTAGGTCCTGTTCGCATTATAGGCGAAACCGCTAAGTGTTTTGTAATGATATTTATTGTCAAGATACTTTCCGCAACACTGATAAAGAGTACATTTTTCGCACACGGCTAATGTGGGTGTTATGTATTAAGCGAGTTACACACAGAGCGAGCAGCCTCACGAAGCAATTGTTGCGGGAAGCAGCTCGGTCAGTGTGGACGAGGCTTGGCCGTAGAAAATGGCGACACACGCGCTCTGTGTCTATTTTGACGATAAATGTTATAGGATAAATACTAAGATATATTTATTTACGTCCTAATAAAACAAATCTATCATTACCGGTAGAGCGTGCATAATCGTCGAAAGCAAATATAGTTTAATCCACTTCCGAAGCCATTAAGCCTCAGCTTGTATTACTCGGCCAATATAAACTTTACTACCTATTTAAGTGTCGTTAAATACTACGCAGCTATAAACTATGCTCTAGTAAAGCCCACGAGGACTACATAAAAATGTGGTTCGTTTTACTTTTTATTAGGGCAAAATAAAGAGGTTTCTACACAATCATCTATTTTTGGGTCGCGGCGCACATATTCTCCGAATTGCTACACATTGGGAACAAACAATAGCATGAAAAAGAGAAATATGAAAGCAATATTACAATATTAAAGTTTGGATTTATGTTTTTTCGATATTCAATTGAGTTTAGATTTTTATTGTATAATGATATGATAGAATTAATTGGTCTCCAAGCGGTGTTGTATCCTGTAACCTGTTCCATTAATATTTGCTTAGAACGTAAATAAAATAGGTAACTACATTGTTTAAAAAATAATTTCAATATCTATCCTTATGTAGGTATATCTATTTCATTGTTATCTTCAATTTTAAAAAATCAATTAAAATAGCCTCATGATCAGAATGAAAGTTCGTTTCCACAACATCCTTAACTGATAAAGTGGCTTGAAATGCACCTTTTTCCTCTCAATATGTTATCAAACCAATATCTTACTTGATCTTAATTAAAATCGTTCAATACCAGTGTCAGTACATGAAAGCACAGACTATATATGTATAAACTGATTGCACTAAAACCACAGACCACATATTAAACTAGAGAGAGTAATTTCGTCAATTTCAATGAAAACCGTCTACGAGGCCTGTAATTGAATGTTATCTACATTTAATATAATGCTTAATATGTATTATAAAGCGGATGGATTGTGTTTATTAGTTTGAAATTGATACACTCAAAATTTGCTTGATTAATTATTAAAACTTGTTGAAATCTCAATAATTTTCTATATCTACATGCTGTGGGTTCAAAATGAAAATATTGAACCTACAGCAATAGAAAATTATCTACAAATAGCGAACTGCGAGTATGGAGCTTATATGGAGTAAGTAAGCAGTGTAAAGGGAAAATCAATTAAAATGAGTAAATTTTAATAGTAAGTCCCTAAGTTCGTATAATATACGTACCCCCTGTTTTGTCAAATGTATGCGTATTCAAGCTTATCGTCTACATGACGTCGGAACTGAATAAGACTGCAACTAATCTTTTACCATTTGCAGTCAAGTGGATTATGCAATAGCGTTGTTCTATTGCGAGCTTTGCGCATAATTTCTGAACGGAAACTGACACGGTCGTTAGTTTATCTAGTAATCTATGGTCTGTAAACGAAACAGTTCATAGATGTGATTTAAACTAGAGTTTATTTAGGATAGGCACTTTAATTGAGTTACTGTATAATTTTCGATATCTGACAAACTGAAGTTCAAACTTTATAGACTAAATATTACATAATGAAGATAGTGCTGCATCAATATCGATAGTGCTCATTTAACCTTAGAGTCAACAAACTGACAACCCAGTAAGCTTTCAAAATTATTTAAAGTCATAAAATTTGGCTCAAATTTTATGCGGTTTGGCATTGTCTAAATTTAAGTTAGCTGCATTTCCTGGTTATTGTTCTTCGTAAGTCTTGGCCTACTTTTTATTTTTAATCTGTAAGTAAATTGTATTACTAACTTAGTGGAAGAATTGGGCAAAAGCCATCTTAAATATTTACCTACCTACACACTATTATATTTTATCTGTGTCCCTCTTTTTTTGAATTCTTCGGATCATTTTTGTTCTTTTATTTTAATTATTAAGGTTAGCAATAACCGTCTCAATTTAACCTAAAAAAGTTTATTTATTCTATTATACAATTTATATCACACAGAATTGGTTAACATTTCACAGTAATTTAAACTTAGCCCCCAATGTCGCAGCGAAATTATAAACAACGAGTGAAGATAACAAAATATAATATTGTTACCGAAACTTTTCTTTCGTACAATATAAGCTTCAAACTAAGACACAATTTATACAACAGGTG
>CAJQZN010041115.1:37053-64232 GCA_907164685.1 Colias eurytheme | reverse complement strand
GTCCGGTGACGTGCCGTGACGGTGACTGATGTGTGTGAGTGCACCCTAATTTCGGCAGTTTCAAAGTACGAGCAAAGCTACAGTCGTTACGTACTATAAGCGTTCCAGTTGATCCTTTTTGATGCAAATAACAACGTCAAAGAGAACTCCGGAGTAGTTCTAGATATGCGAATGCATATTATATTTACAGTTTGATAATGTTTAAGATGAGATGTATGCTAACTTTTCTCGAGTGCCTTTGTGAATACAGATGTGATATTGGGTACATAAACCAGCTATTACTGGATCGTTTGAGACGTTTTGAGGTTATATAAATACCTTACTGAATGTTTATTTTGATCGGTAGCTATTTTGCTTGTATCGACAAATAATTTTATATTAATAGAAACAACACTTGTTTATTCATTTAATGTTTAGTTACAATAATTAGTTTTCTATATCTATTGATGATTAATTAAGTATGTGATTATAATTAATCAACTTTATTTCATTTAAATTAAAATTAAAATACTAATAAGGTTTTAATTCTGGATTTTCTAAATGTAGTCTTTTTCATACTCTGAATGAGGCATTGTTTTGTCGTGTAGCGTCGTAATTATTATTATAAATAATAGTATAATATTAGGTACATTATTTCACTCTAGTAAACTAGCTACGTGCTCTACTAGAGTAGAGCACCGACCGTTGTTTGTGACTGATTTGCTCAAGGTTATGTAGACCCTGCGTCCCCTAGGACTAAAAGAGTAATGGATTTGGGAAACTCGTATCTTCTTAGATACCTATTTTTTATTTATACTAACATTATGATAATTAGTTTTTTCAATACTTAATGCAATAGGAGTATGTATTTTTTTGTAAAAGTGTTACAGAAACTGGCTTAATTTAGATTAATATGTTTATACAGAATGTCTTTTATAATAGGTAATCTCTTTGCAGCATTGTATTAATGTATAAGCATTCAGATACGCTAAAGCATATGCAATATGTATAGCAATATGTATACACTTTTTTGAAGTAAATTAATTTGCAAGTTAAGCAACAGATATCTTTAATATTTAATGCAACAATGAATTAACTATAAATGTATTTTTTGAGATACTTATGTTTGAATGCGTTTTCAGACTATTATCAACATTGTGAATGTTTTTATAAAAATTACTTTTCATTGTCTGAATATTATATCATTGAATTCAGATATTCCAAAATATTAACTTTTACATCTTTTTGGAGTAAGTGAATTCGTAAGTTAAGCAGCAGATGTCAGGTGTATTGACCAATTGAACAATCTACTCTCCTACTTTAAAAGTTTTAGGATAATCACCCATCAAGAACGTAATTATGTCTTTAGTTCTTAAAATCTCTTTTATCTTATAAGGGGCAGGCTAGATAACGTTGACATAGAAAACAAAATCAATTACGTAAAGTAACTTTTGTGTAAAGGTTCCTATTTAAAACTTTTCCCCTCTTTTCTCCTTATTTTCTATCATTTAGCCGTATGTATCGGATTGTCTACGTCTTTCGTGTTAGAAAAATGACGGGGAAAATTGGATGTCAAAAAACTAGAAGTATTTGTATGGATTTATTTCGGGGTGCCTTGTGATAATACGAAACGAATGATAAAGTTTTTCACCTTTATTTGCATATCTTATCTCTACTGGTAGAAGTTGTATAGTTTTTTTTAACAATTAGTGAGAAATTTAAAAGAATAGCATAAAGTCGATGAGCAGGTGGGATTCGAACCAGCGTCTTTATGCCGAACCGAACAGTTCGGTTCGGCATAAAGACGTTGAAGATTAGTTACTAATCTTCAACACTCATTTATAAGGCATTTATTTATTAGCAATTATTGCAAAGATTGATGATAACACAACGTTAAAAAGCTTTCAAAAATCATTCAAGTTAGCTTTTACGATTACGACTCTAACAAGAGTTTAAAAAAAATTATTTACCGGTTCAATTATCTTCAATCGGATACGAATTTATTTTCAGAACTCCAAGTTTTTAATTAAAAACGTTGATATACTAGATTTTTTTATATAAAATATAAACCAGCATTCACACTACCGGTAAATTCAATCTAGTTAGTACATAAGTTTCAAAGTATCTGAAACTAAATCTCGGATTAATCCCCTCCCCGATAACTTTGAACTGAAGTTAGTTAAACTACGACTTGTACAAATCCTCACTAAATAAATGAAGTTTTTTCTGCACTGACTAAGAAGCCTGATAAGACAAATCCGAAGTTTAAATATTGGATTCGATTTAATTGGCTTAGCGTTTGCGTTTTTTCTTGTTTTTGACTTGTAGAAGTGTGAACTGGGCTTTAATTATAAGAACTATTTATATTGGAGATCTAGATATTCTAATAAATGCGATATTTCATGTTAATTGGTGCCTATCTGTGATACTTGAATGTTTCCATATTATGCTGTAGTTGAATAGTAGAATTAAGAAATTGCGATAGCATTTTTTTGATATTAAAATGCATGATGAATTAATCTATATTCTAATAGTCAATATTAATTATTAAAAGTCTTCCAGAATTTTAATATAATATCTCGATAGGCCTTTAATATTGTAAAGGGTATTTTGGGTAATACGGTATGATAGCGCACTGTGTGTATTTTTGTCTGATATTAATGTTACTCATTAATTTATCAAACATAAAATATAATATTTTTTTAAGGAAAAATATTTTTTTTTATTTACACGTGTCATAATTCAAAGACTTGCGGCACGTGTAAGTTTCAAGAAGCAAGATGTAGGTAAACGGAATAGTTAGAAACCCTACGCTAAGCTGTACTTCCGATAAAATCTACTCTCTGCTACTTTAACATTGTTGTTTGTTTATTTATAACAAATAGCACGGGCTAATATAGCAGTTTTGTTAAGCAACAGAATTGTGGAAATAGAACCAATAATATTCTATTAAGTATAATTATTAAATCTATACTAATAATATAAAGCTGAAGAGTTTGATTGTTTATTTGAACGCGCTAATCTCGGGAACTACTGGTCCGATTTGAAAAATTATTTCGGTGTTAGATAGCCCATTTATCAAGGAAGGCTATAGGCTATATTATATCATCACGCTAAGACTAACAGGAGCGGAGCAATGTGGGTGAAACCGCGGGGAACAGCTAGTTTGTAATAGGATTGAAGCACGTTATTTATTTGATATTATTGATTACTTGTTGACCTACGCATTTTCATCTGCTCTCGAGGTTGTTCTAAGATTTCTTACTAGTATCTCGATCATATTGGTAATTTGGTAGTGATTTTATAAGTAGCCTGTTATCGTTAGAAGATTCTTAACCGAGCGTTTTTAACCAAACAAATGCTGCAGCTTTTTAGTGTTAGTATGTATATATGTGACACTAAGTAATATTATTTAGAGGGATAGAATTAAATTGAGCTTGTTTAGCTTCAAGTAACTTCTATCTACCCTCCTCTTTACATGAATGGTACTCGAATAAAGAGTTACAACAAGAGCCATTGTAATTTTTTTTTCTATTGCGATGGGGAAGACAGACAAAGAAACAATTAAAAATAGTAATTATGATATGTATTGTTACAATTAGCATAGAGTATGGATAATAATTAAATTCTATAATAGACTAGCTTCCCGCCCGCGACTTCGCCCGCGTTTTCAAAGAAAAACCCGCATAGTTCCCGTTCCCGAGGGATTTCCGGGATAAAAACTATCCTATCTCTCAAGTTGGATCGAACTGCACATGGTGTGCGAATTTTATTATAATCGGTTAAGTGGTTTAGGAGTCCATTGAGGACAAACATTGTGACACGAGATTTATATATATTAAGATAATATTGCCTTTTTTGTAACACATATATTGAAACTTTCAATAAAATATTTCTTCTCCTTATAATATCTAAGTATTTACTAAAACGTTAATAAAGCTTAGATATTAAAATATCTAGGACAAAATTGCATCCTCACAAAATTGGTTCAAGCAACTTTACACCCAATATAAACCTACATAGGATTTAAAATTAAACTTCTTTTTAAGCGATAGAGTAAACTCGTTTGAAAGGAAAACATTTATCAATGTCCAATGCGTTTTGAGTGCAAAAGATTTTTACCACCGGACCTTCATTCATTAGATTATATTAGACCACTATTGAAATTTGAAATAAGTAATGGAAAAAGCTTATAAAAATCTGTTCGTTTTCCTTAAAATAGGTAACGTAGGAACGTATATGATTTGTTATGTTTACTATCGTGAGTATGTTATAAATATAATCATAGAATAAAAATTAAAAATGTGAATAAAAATAGCCACGCGCTATAACAAGGGCATTATAGTTATTATTTTACAGGCAATTAATTTTATCATATATCTTGAACCTTTATTAGATTTATTAAAAATAATAAAGAATATAATGGCAAAGCATTTAAGCTTCAATTAATCCTAAAACAAGTAATTACTAATAGACTACAGGCCCATGTTGAAAAAGTTATGGGTCATTTGAACTAACAGGTGACCTATCTAGAACGATATAAGAGCATAAATTAATAAGATTCAGCACTGTGCAGCACTTGTAAGCTGTCCAACTGAGTGCAGATGAGAATTCGATTGGTCACATATTTTTGTACGGTTGAAATGACTCATAACTTTTTCAACATGGGCCTGTAGTCTATAAACTTATACAATAAAAATTTAATAACGAGATCTTAAAATTAATACTTAACATAATATAATTAATTCGCTATTAAATCCTAACGTTTATCAAAACTAATATCACATAACTAGAGAACTCAGACTGTTTGGTTTAATAGAAAATTCAAAGTTTTCTTTGGTGCGAGTAACCGAGTTTCTTACCGCATTCGTGTCACTGCGAATGTGTGAAACTAAACAAGAAACTACATTAATTACTGTTATTTATTAGTTTTTTATTTAGTTTACTCTTGGGGTTTTGATGGAGTTTTTATAGAAATAAATAATAAATTCTCTATATATTATGTACATTCTTTATTTATAAATAAATAATAATTAATCGCCTATTGAATGTAAGCGCTTAATAACAAAAAGAAACGCTTAACACATTTTAATAAATTATCTTTTATATTAAGCTTAATTATTTTGAGAAATAGAGTGTTATGAATATACTGCGTATAAATAACGAAATAATGTTTTATTATTAAATAGCGGTCTGCCCTGACTTCGTCCCTGGTACATGTTTACGTTTTCCTTCCATGTTCTTATAGAAAGAAAACTTCTTCGTACTTCGAATTTTATAAAAATGTAGGTAACGAGATCGGTTCAGATATCCTGGATATTTGCGCTTAGCAACAAATTTTGCGTTTTATTTTTATATTATAGATTTAATAGAATCTATGAACACTCAAATAGCTGATGTTTCTTTTTATAACCTCCATGTTTGAAATGTAGTTAAAAATGCTAAAACGGTTCAGCATCGAAAGTTTCGAAAAGTATCTCTTTGTAACGTTACTTTCAATGTCGTGTGCTTGCTTCTATGCACACAGAATCGTTTTGCTTACAAAGCAGTACTTTGAAGCTACTTTGTACAGTCAGCAACGAAGTCAATGAAAAATTTACATAATAAAACAATGTAGAGATATATAATATTATGTTCTGGGTATTATGTATATTAAATAATATTATGTATTATTTAAGTTTGCTGTTCATTGATCGACCTTTGTTGCCGACTGTACAAATACTGTGTCGCGTAATACACATATAGAGTTCAGGACTCTATCCATTTCATGATAGAAAAACAAACACATATTTCTAAGTAAAAAGTGATTGTTTTCTATAGTCGAATCAAAATATCAATCCAAATGATATTTACATAAAGGTTTATGGCTTCGTTCCTGAATGAAAATAATAGTAGAAAAAATTAATATTACTGAAAAAGTAACTATTACAAAAAATAAACAAGTACGTTTTCCTTATCTTACTTATATATTCAACTCGTGGTCCGCCCCGGCTTTACCCTTGGTATATGTTTACTTTTTCTCTCCTTAAGAACCATTTATGGAATATTATAAAGAAAAAATAACGAAATCGGTTCAGCCGTTCTCGAGTTTTGCGCTTACCAATACATTACCAGGCGATTCATTTTTATATTATAGATTTTCCTACAACGTATAACAATTGAACTAATAATACTTAAAAAATGCTGTTGTTTTAATAAACACAAGTCAGGAAAAAGAAAAATTTATAATTTAGCTCACGAATAAGATGAAACTGGCGTATTTCATCTTTTTGGTAACCAATGGATTGGATAATTGGCCCAAACGGTGAGAAATCATTGGAACGCCCACACTTTTGGCTCTTTGAAGCGTTGCTATCTATCTCTTTATATTATTATCTTTTTTTCTTATCTAGGTTATTGACCGTTATAATGTTATGAATATTTATGAAATTAATAATCGATTCTGGCAAGAAAATACGAAGCTGTGCCGCGCGATTCCACATGTACAAGTATTTCTTTAACTGTATGTTATAACTATGTGTTATACTGGTATAAAAGCTACATCTCTGCCAAGTATCATCCAAATCTGTTTAGTAGTTTTCATGTGAAAAAGGAACATACATACATCAATCCTCACAAACTTTCACGTTAAAATATTAGTAAGATATCGAGTAAAAGTAACGGAACATTAATTGAACAACATTCTCACAACAATTTATATTCAGTATTTACGCTAAAGAAGACCCATAAATATAAAAAGATGGCGTAAGTCGCGGCAAATGTCTTTTTTCGTCCCGGAAAACGGAGGCTGTGCTTTTGGCTTGTCAAAATTTCCTTGTCATCGTGTTGGTGTTGAAATCTTTGGTATAATGGGAATGCCAGCAAGTGGAATGTTTTGATAGATTCAAGAGGCGTTTTGTAACGTATGTCTTTTATGTGGGAGTGCTTTTCAATTTGGTCGGTTAATGATGGATTGTTGTGACCAAGAAGCTTATATCTAATACACTGGAGATTGGACTATGACCATTAACTTGTAACAAGAAAATATGACGTTGAATGACGCCTGTATGTTTTTTATCCCTTTCAAACCAACTTGCCAAGTTGTGAAAGGTGTGAAAGGGATAAAAAAACATACAGGCGTCATTCAACGTCATATTTTCTTGTTACAAGCAAATGGTCGTAGTGCAATCTCCAGTGTATTAGATATAAGCTTCTTGGTTGTGACATATAAATCTGTCTGTCGCAAAATATTATGATGGAAATATCGTTATTTGTTAAGGTAATTGGGGTTTATAATAATTTAATATAATATCATCCTATGTATACAAGATGTAATCGTTAAATGTGCACAGGTGATTATTCCATAATTGTAACAGATATCAACAAATTTAAACTGATTTCGAAAGTACTCTACCTAATGAGTAAAATGACAATAATAACTTTTTAAAAATAAAACGAGAAATATCCAAAAAATACATTGAAACTCATCACACTTAACGATTACACCCGTTACTATATTACATCATATTAATATTACATATTATATTGATATTATATTGATATTACATCTATAGAATAGTCATCATACCGTTACAGGCGCTCACAATCGTAATTGACGTAATTGACGCACTATTCGTAAAAATCACTACGAACAATCGTTTCTAATTAGCAGTAGGTCCACAAACCCCACATAGGGACTCGGTAATGACAGTCGTGTTTGTTTTGTCAAAACAACAAAGACACAAGGGCATCCATTTGCTTGCTAATTGAAAGAATTGACAAACTCTGGTGCCTCGTCAAGCCATTTCGCTTCAATGGACAAAGGGAATTGTTTCCAATATAGATTGGTTAATTATTGGCGATGAATTATGAGAGTTTTGTTTTTTTAGAGGCAATTATGTATCTATACTAATATTATAAAGCTGAAGAGTTTGTTAGTTTGTTTGAACGCGCTAATCTCGGAAACTACTGGTCCGATTTTAAAAATTCTTTCCGTGTTATATAGGTCATTTATCGAGGAAAGCTATAGGCTATATATCATCACGCTACGACCAACAGCAGTGATGCCACGGGGGTGAAACCGCGCGGAGCAGCTAGTAATAATATACATATAGAAGCAGGTGTATTTCATTCAACGTATGTACCTAGTAGATTTCTAGGGACAAGACATGGTTACAAGGTCTTTTAATTTAACTGTTATTTCTGATGCGAATCATGTAAATGAATATTCAATTTTGTAGAGCCATTTTGCGAGTTTTTTTGGTAATTGATTGCGATGATCGCATCAATAGAAGATATTACTATTTATATAATTTTAAGGGTAACTAGTCCTATTATTTTAATGACAAAATACTTTAGATATTATGATAATGTGTGAAGTATTATGTAAAGGTTATTTAAATATTATTATAACTAGAGAATTTATTAGTAGCCATATAAAACCAGTGAAGTCGGGTGAATAAATAAGTTGGTACAGAAATTATATTGTATATTGCGTACAATTCCCTACTGGCAGGAGCTAATTTAAATCTGTGAATTTAAAAAACAATGTGAATAAATTTTATCTTTGTATGAATTTTAAATGAAAACACAATAATATGTATATTGTTGTTATTCTCAATATTATGTTATGTAGTTGAAATATTTTATTCCCCTTAGAGAAAAGCTTTAAATCAACAATATTTTAACTTTAATTTAAAAATAAAACGAAATCTTTTCAGCATACATTTTACATATTAGAATGTTAATAAATGAAGATCATAATATTATTATAGATATGTTTTAAAGAACGTGAACGAGAAGAAACTAAATTATTATTGTTAAGATACATTTAAAAACACTTCCAACGAAATTATCATACCGAACGCGAATTTAAATAAAGTAAAACCAATTGTCGAGTTTTATATCCGTCACTATTTGTATTTTAATGGGATCCTCAAAGTTCCGTCTTGGAGACAAATTCCATTATAATATTTCCGGACATTCTAAAACCGAATTCAAGGGGCTATTAAGAAATTCGGAGGTAATTCTATTTTTCCAATTGACGCGTCTATTGAAGATATTGTTTGAGACCTTTATTTCAAGCTAGATAATGGAAAACTGGAGCAGATAATTGCAAGGGAAGCAAGTTTCGGAACAAACTGGTATATTTCATTCCGAAAGATTGAGCCCACTCGTTCAATTTGACATGTTAGGAAGCGATTCTATCGCGGATTGGAAGATTCGGTATAAATAACAATACACAATACCTAGTGGAGTTTTTGGTAGACTTTGATATTATTGACTTACAATTAACCTTTTCTTAGAGAAATCACAGCTTAGTTTATCAGGAAAGATAAAATAAATATTTCAGGCCTGTTTTCACACAAAGCACGTTCTGATCCCATACTGAGCTTTCGCTTGTGTTATGGAAACCAGATGGCTGATAAATATACATGTATAATCTTCTCTTATATATAAAAATGAATCGCAAAATGTGTTGGTAAGCGCATAACGCGAGAACGGCTGAACCGATTTCGATAATTCTTTTTTTATTATATTCCTTGCAGTACGAGGATGGTTTTTATGTAGAGAAAACGTAAATATGTACCACGGGCGAAGCCGGGGCGGACCGCTAGTTTTAAATAAATATTTATATACTATACAGAAAATTAACACCCAGACATAGAGCAAACATCTATGTTCATCACACAAAATATATTTGCCTTGAGTGGGAATCGAACCCAGTATCGATTTTAATAATGTCACTGGATTATTTCAAAATTGTACAACTCTTCCTGCTTCCATGTTATTTAAAATTCTCTCAGGTCGGTACAGAGCGATTTTATGGTATGATTTTTGTCTCGAAGATAATTAGTAGGTTAGTAGGCTAGGAAGTAGGCTACTTTTCACCACGGTGAAACACCTCGTTCCTAAGGGAATTTATTTTCACTATACCCCAAGCTATATTAGGATAGCTGATATTAAAAGCATAAAAAGGTGTATTAAAAAACACAACGCATTCCTACTTACATTTATATGCAACTAGTGGCCCGCCCCGGCTTCGCCCGTGGTACATATTTCACAATAAAAGGTAGCCTATGTCCTTTCTCGGGTATCAAAATATCTCCATACCAAATTTCATGCAAATTGGTTCAGTAGTTTTGGGCGTGATTGATTAACAGACAGACAGAGTTACTTTCGCATTTATAATATTAGTATGGATACTTAATTTAGACTTATAACATTTTATATGATGACTTATTACACATTTTATACGATAACTTGGTACAATGATAAACTTAAGTATATTATCATGCAGTAACCGATGCAGATTTGGATACCTTCACGACCTTACTTTTTTCTGTAAAGGTTGATCAAAATATCCAGAGACAATAGATTTCCATACAACTGACATTCATATTCTGTATATGCGGCACAAAAAAACAATTTACTTCAGCCGGAAATAAAGATAAAAACTTCTATAAAGGTTAGTCTATACCTACAACAAAACAAGACTTAAAACGGAGCTTATTATTGCAGTTCTCTAGATAGAAATTTATTGAATTTTTTTGAACAATTTTGAATATAATGAAATAAATCGCTATATAATATAAAATATAATATAATAATAATTAAGGGATTTCCTTAAAAATCAATAATTTCTAAACGTACAATTATCACGTAAAATCAAACGCAAGAAAAAAGTACTTCTCTAGATATTGGTTCGAGTATTTCCTTCAGTTAAAATGTAACAATAAATTCACAAATTGTTTAACAGATAAACAATTGCCAGTGACGTACAGTGATAAAATGCGTCCAATATATTTTCGTCCATTTTTGCATCTATTGCAACGTTTCGTAACCGGTCAATGAAAAACAATGCTTGTAGTTTCCGTTCTTGTTTAGTTTATTACAATAACAAGTAAATTGTTTTACTACACGATATTTATTATGTACATAGGTACATATTCATAATGAAGGTATTAATATATAAATGATAGAGTGGTTAGATAGTAAATCGTATATATAAAAATGAATCGCAAAATGTGTTGTAAGCGCATAACTCGAGAACGGCTGAACCGATTTCGATAATTCTTTTTTTATTATATTCCTTGAAGTACGAGGATGGTTCTTATGTAGAGAAAACGTAAACATGTACCACGGGCGAAGCCGGGGCGGACCGCTAGTAGTATTAGGTATAAAATACATAAATTAACTATCAAGTCACTGATAGTACTTAGTAGTAGGTAGTTGTTTAAGATAACATCATGCCTGAAATATTAAAAAAAAGTGTTTTTGATGAATACCACATATTTTATAAACGATAATGTAGATGGATTCACTCTACCAATAAAAATAAAAGCATTTATCATCTCATTTACATTTCACATTATAATCATTGCATTTGTGACACAACACAACACAAATTAATCTTATAAAACTTGATATCACATGAACCATTAAATAAATCCAATAATATTTATATTAGTTTTAACTTGTATAAATTAAATTCATATCTACAATTGCAAATTATATCTGTATATTCCTTGTGTTTGTATTTCTGAGTCAAATAAACTTTATTTTATTTTTATTATAGATTTAACTTCTTTCACAAACAAAACATTGAACAGCTTCTGTATTGTTAGATTCTGCGAAGAAAACTTATTGAGCCATAGATAGAACACATGTCATTCATAACATTTACAAAAAACAAATTTCTTAGAAAATGTAAAGATAGAAACCTTCGGCCAAGCATACATTACATAAAGAAATCTTGCATAATTATTTCATTTATTTTAGAATTTGATAAAAACTTGTTTATTAATCACTCACGCATAGACGGATGAATCTTAATCTCATAACCAAAATATAATATAATTATTTCCGATATGCACGCTTCCTGAATCTGTGTTCCCCGACGAGTACAATATGGGGGTGTTCAAGCGAAAAGTGAACCGGTACCTACTAGGGAAGCGCGTACCATCTTAGACCGCATCTTAGCTTTCCATAAGGCGAGATTGTGGTCAAGCGCTTCCCTATCTACAATAAAAAAAAATAATATATGTGAGTATATGAGGCACTAATAGATGAAAATAATATGATATACTAAACATAGGATAATACATGTGATTCGAACACCACACGAGTGAAACCGCCGGCCTCAGCTAGTATAACTATAACAACCAAACAAATTAAGCTCACAATACATCGTTCAAAGTACTAAACGTGTATAGCCAACATTCAGAACATGATGTAATTAGTCGTTTCAAAACTAACGTTTGCTAATTGGCCAAAATATATCTGTTTCATGTATGACTTTTAGTAATGGGATAAAATAACAGTTTTAAAATTATCGTTTCAAATTTCGATGTAACAATTGGCAAATGTATTTAAGGCACTAATTATGTGAAAATTCTATACTTTTTCTTAATTTAAAACATTACCAAGAGATTCTGGGTTAGATTCCTAGTGAATCTACCAAAAAAGTGCCTATCTAGTAGGATTTAGAAGACTAATAACATACTTATTTTTAAAAAGAACTACTTAGATAAGTTAAATAGGTTTGAAACATTGAAATTATATCTTATTTGAATTATAAAATTAATATCATGGGTAACTTTTACGCATATTATTATGCATATATATTCAGTCGTTATTGTGTTACATGTAGTAACTTTGATATTCTGTTATGTTATGATGTTGATTACAGGATTCCAGAGGTTATTAATATAATGTACTATCTAATAATAGGGCACTAATTATTCAGCCCAATTAAATTATTAGCTTAGACGCCAGCTTTATTGTAACTTTGTAGAGTAACTAGCTGTGCCCCACGGTTTTACCCGCATTGCTCCGATCCTATTAGTCTTAGCATGATGATAGCTTTCCTCGATAAGTGGACTATGTAACAGTGAATTAATATTTCAAATCGGCCCCTTGGTTCCTGAGATTAGCGCGTTCAAACAAACAAACACTGTTCAGTTTTATAATATAAGCATAGATTATCGAGAACCAATGTTATGTCACTCCAAAAGGTGTACAGAAAGTTAAATATATTAAACAAGAACACTTGTAAAAAGTTTTTACGAATAAACGAGTTTGGAGTTTGACAGCCGCCCAAGTATGAACGTGACATTTTGCGCTGAATCATACTGAGTTCTAGATACATTATATAATATTATATCAGCAATATAAGTGTGAAGCCGTATGTGTGTCTGTATGATTAGATCTTTAAAATTATGCATCTGATTTTGATGTTTTTTTAATTGATAGAGTGATTCAAGAGGAAGGTTTCAGTATATAATTTATTAGATTTTAGACAAAGCGGCTTAAGTCGTGGGCGGTAACTACTTAATAAATTAAAAAATATATATATTAAAAAAATATAACTTGATTCGATAATTCGATTCGATTATTTCACAAAGCTGACGTTTCATTTATCTTACTTGTCACGGATATTTCGGTCGATTAACTCGTGAACATCATTTTAATATTATATCACTTTGTAATAAAAACTAGTAAAAATGTAATATACTATAATGGTATTTATGCTGTTATAATATTCATTAAAGGGCTCGAAAAGAAAAACCTTCATTCACAAAATGCAATAAAAATCATAACTATCGACATTTTTAGTAATTCGGTTTAATTCTAAACCACCATTTTCTATCATATAGAGAGACAAACTGACATATTTAATAATTGGTGTGTACAATAAAGATTTCATTCATTTATTCATTCATATTTCCAATTATACAATTATTTACTTACTACTTAGCCATCTAGCTCTATCAGGAATTTAATTGATAGCCTAGCTTCTTTATTCACAAATTTTTCTTATTATATATTTCAATATTTCATTATTAGGTATTATTATAAATTTCCAATCATTAATAATGACACTAAATATTTATTTATTTATATAAATCCCAGAACATTTGCTAAACAGTCAGAATACCTTGTTTCTTCCATGAAACTACCATCATCATCACTACATAGTATAAAACAGTCGCTTTCTCTGTCCCTATGTCCCTATGTATGCTTTTTAAAACTACGCAACGGATTTTGATGCGGTTTTTTTTAATAGATAGAGTAATTCAAGGGGAAGGTTTTAGTAAATAATTTATTATGTTTTAGACAAAGCGGGCGAAGCCGCGGGTGGAAAGCTAGTTATGTACAAGCTTTTAAGGATAAAACACGTCATAAAATGTGATAAAACAAGTCCTTATCTAAAAAAAAACTAGAAATCTAATTAACTACAAGTTTCTAAGTAAAGTCGACTTTTTCAAAGTAGCTACATTAGTTTAAGCTGCAAGTTTTATCTTGAAGTAGACCTAAGAACTTCTACTATAAAATTTATTGAACTTCTAACTCTTTCTATAAAATAAAAACTATTTCAACATTTATCTTTTACAAGTTTTCAAATATAATATACTGTCTAAAATATTAAATAAGTACCTTATGAGAAAGAGCGCTATGGTATACCAATATAATGTGTATGTGCAAACCGTTGGATGCTCATTAGTCATCGGTATAATATACATATTAGTACCTATTTATCATTGATAGAGTTTCATAAGTGTTTGAAGATTCTTTGTTTGCGATTTGATTGGAATTGGTCCAAGATATATTAAATAATACATCCCAAGTTTGTGTTTATTTTGTTTTTAATTAAAATAAATAACAAAATAACATGTTGACTCACACCTCTGTCACTGTCACAACTACATCTTAGCGTTCTAACAGACGAACGTTCGTTTGTTAGAACTCTTAGTCCACTAGACGATTCTAAATCCCACTTATCAGCGATGGAATTTAAACTCAATTTGGAAACAAACCACTGATAAAATCCACTGATTAATATCCCTTGACAATATACTCGTAAGATACCTATAGGAAGTAATCACTTATCACGGGGCGAACAATCTGCCGTCAATTTATCAAAACTAAATTACTATCAACGCAATGTCGGGAGTAAAAACTGATTAATTGCTCCTGTCAACACTCGATACCTATCAGGATGTTACGAGATCGGTTTTATTTTGACGAGTTATTTTCATGGTTATGATGTGAATAGTCGTTTGTTACTAAGTAATGGTTAGACCTTGTTTAATAACTATATTATAATAGGCATCGAGAATATAAAATATAATTGATCTATCGTAAACAATCAGTTATCACTACATAGTATAAAACAAAGTCGCTTTCTCTGTCCCTATGTCCCTATGTCCATATGTATGTATGCTTAAATCTTTAAAACTACCTACACAACGGATTTTGATGCAGTTTTTTTTAATAGATAGAGTGATTCAAGAGCAAGGTTTTAGTATATATAATTTATTAAGTTTTAGACAAAGCGGGCGAAGCCGCAGGCGGAAAGCTAGTTTTAACAATATAACTCACATGATATTTTCAAGCGTACTTTTTAATATATATCAAATTAATTATTAGCAACATGGGCCCAGAAAAAACAGTAAACTTCAATAAACACAAAAATATTAACAAAAATTGGTTTGGAAAATCCTCACCACACCACAGTACAATATTATTATGTTCATCTGAATGAAGTTCAGTGAAGAAATATCGACAATAAAAGTGAAAGCAATTAGATATTATTAATACTCCCACGTTTTCTATTTTTAGAATGAATTCGATCATATTCAACCAAATAAAATATAACCATTAGTACACAATTTGTTATAAGTATTTTTGATAGACATTTAGTACATATTTGTCTTCAAGTAATTGAATTAAAGTCTAGCTTTATATTTCATTCATAGACAGATTCGTCCTCAACAAACAGAACACCAAATACGGGTGATACACGAGTGAGACAAACATATCGACTATCTAACTGGTAGAAAAGAGATAGAAATCAACCGCGAGAAAACAAAGCGACGCGTTAAATAATTTGTGAGGTTACGGCAAAGTCACTTAATAAAAGAAAAATAAAGGCTCCCAGACATTTTACTATCTACTTCTAATCTAAACAAGCTTTTAGTAGACAACTGATAAACTAAGTTAAACATTTTGTTCGGAATTTTATTCTACCTAGGAATACTACAATTATTGTATTACGAAAAACGAAAAACCTGTTTTTATTGTGGGTACTGTATCTATAATATAATATAAGCTGTGCCCCGCGGTTTCACCCGCATTGCTCCGCCCCTGTTGGTCTTAGGGTGATGATATAATATAACCTATAACCTTCCTCGATAAATGGGCTATGTAACACCGAAAGAATTTTTCAAATCGGACCAGTAGTTCCTGAGATTAGCGCGTTTAAACAAATAACCAAACAAACTCTTCAGCTTTATAATATTAGTATAGATCTGATATTTCAACCTGTCATACACATGTGTATATATTATGTAAGCCAAAATCCATACGAACAAACAGTTAAACATTTAATTGAAAAACTTTTAGGTTTTTAATTAGAATAGGGTACGGTAAAAATATTATATACCCTATATTTTTAGTTGATTGACCAGCTGCTACCATGTTATTTTACTTACTTCCTTTACTAAATTTTGTAAGTGATTAAATTCTACGGAAATATTTATTTTTTGACGTGACAACGTCTTATAATTCGATAGAGCCGGCTGCACGCACGAAAAAACATGACTCATGCGGCGTTACCTCGCTCTGAGGCGTTCCATGTAACTCATGTAAGGCTTGAAGTGCGAGCGAGAGCGCGGAACGAGCGACAAAGAAACACAATCGGACGTTGTCACGTTCCACTATCGTCAGTAAACCGACTTTACAGACAACCAATTTTTTTAACTATAATAAATACCTAATTTATTATAGTAACATTGTAATATCTAGTGAATTTACAAACATTTCAGCCCTACATTTCTTCAAATAAATTTTAATGCATTACTAATGATCCCTAACATAAAGATCATATCGCTTATCATTAGGAGTAATTACGAGGAGTAGAAATTTTTTTCTAGATATAACTAGAATAAATATCATTAAAAAACAATTTTCTCGAACATTCGTAATACTTTCGAGATGTCTCTCCGGATATTAAAGTCTAAGAAGCCACTAGCAGACTGTAATTTTGTATGTGCGTCAAATGTGAACAATTTTGCTGGGCTTGAAATGAGAAATGTACTGGAGATTCTTTAGCAGTGTTATTGTAGATTTTATCTATTTTTTACTATTAAAAATGAACTTTTAAAAATTGAGTTAACTGACAACTATAACTTTAATTGGTTCTATGAAAAAAAAGACGTGTGGCACTCGGGGACTGCCGCGGTAAAGCTATTGCTATGCCTTCAAGCCACATCTCCGTGCCCGTCGGAGTGGGGAGCGTGAGGTTTTTTCGTTACGGAATTTCTGGATTCGGTCCCCACGCTCAAGGCCCGCGATAGAAGCTATGCAATAGCTTAAAAAATAAACTTAAATTGTAAGTGCAGTGTAGTGTGTAGGAATTTGAAGTCGAACAATAATTTTTCATGTAAGGCGTCTTCATATAATATGTGTAGTATTTTGGATACACGCAAATAATATTTATATTATATTATATTATATTATATTGGTATTTTAAATTATTACAGTAAATTATGAAGTTCTTGTACTTAAACATGAATCACTCACACACATATTTTTTCAGTCACTATTATTATACAGAAAAATAGAATAAGATATTAAAAACACTTCTCTTAACCTTTCATCAAAGCGAACAAAAAACAACTTTGAATTAAATCCCAAAGAAACAAGGTATAATATTACTCCCGGGTGAAAAATAGCCACAAATTTATAATCATAAATCCGGACAAGCTAGTCATCCCCAATAATATGATCCATTCTACAGAACGACCGTCTTTGGCCGGAGTCAGCGGAAAAATGCCAATGTGATGTATGAAAAATGTTCGGAACTTTTCTTGTTTCATTCCTGTGGCGTGTTTTAAAATATTTTCAGTTAAATACTTTTAAGATTATAAAGGATTTGTATGTAGAATGTAGAATTTCTTTTGAAACTGTGCTAAATCTGAATGATGCGGGTGAAATGTGAATTTAACATGGTAGGCCTTTTATAAAATTTAAGACTTTTAACGGATTTTAGACGCGTTTTATTTATTTTATTTACGTTTCAGTTTACAGCGAGCGTGGTCACGGGGAGACTACGATGTCACATGACTTAATCCTGAATCATATTTTAGTTTTACTTAGCAATTAGCATTCAATTGCTTTTTAGTAAGAACTTTCTAGTGAATTCTGTGATTGCGGTATATACTATGGAACAAATATTTTCAAAACGTAGCCTTTAAAATACTAAAAACAGACAAAACATATTATTTTAATTCTAAAAAAAAAGTATTTATTCTTTAAATAATACATTGATCTAGACAACTCAATAAAGAAATTGTATCGCAACTTCAAGGAGGCAAAACGGCTAGGCCCTAACCTGCAATCCCAATTCGACAATTTTCTTCAGAAGCGAAACTATTTTGTTGCTATTATTATATTATTTGTCGCTTAGTAACAGATGGTACGTCTTCTCTTACATTTGGTTTGTAGCTGCTTGAATATTTGCTAAATACAACAGAAGTTTGACTAAATATAAAGGTAGTATAGAAAAAGATTCCTTATTTTATATGTGATTAGAAAATTATAAATAAACATTACAAAAGATATAAATGAAGTACCTACTTATATTATGTAAAAATATTTGGGTTAAAAATATTAGATGTGACTTTACTTTGGCATCAATAATAATACATAATATTGAATACATATAAAAACTTTCAATTTTTTTTAAGGCATTTTGTATATCAATAATATAAAAAAGGTATTGATAATAACACAGTTCTTACATCGTTCAGAAGTACATCGCACAAACTATAGGTAAACGTTATTCTTCAATACCACATTAATACGTATATTATAACTAAAGAGAAAGTAGATCGGATATGCTAAGCTAGAAATGCTAGAATACAACGGTAGGGAAAAATCTATCATTGTAACGTCGACTACGCTCCCGAGAGAAAAACTAGTTTTATCGAGGTAGTTTAAACTTAGCATAATGCTCCCATATGTAATATGTATTTTTTCCAAACACTATATTAAGTATATCGAATTTTCTGGAAGCTTTATTATATTAGGAAGAATAATCAAGATTTGGAACAAAAATTATGGAAATATCCTATCTATATTTGACCTACATATACCTATCTATTTTTGAATAATAAAATATTATGTTACATGCAATATGAATGAAGTTATAGAACATGATAACTATACACTATTATTTATACTAACATTATAAAGATGTAGAGTCTGTTTGCTCGAACGCGCTAAACTCAGGAACCAAGGGACCGATTTCAAAAATGATTTCACTGTTAGATAGTCCATTTATTGAGGAAGGCGAAAGACTATACACATACACCATCACGCTAAGACAAATAGGAACGGAGTAATGCAGGTAATTCCGCGGTGCACAGCTAGTTAATAATACCAAGATTAGATAATTTGCTATATTAGCCAAAGCTAACTGCACTATTGCAAGCATGATCTAATTCGTGTTAACATTATGTTCATATGAACTCAATACACGAGTAATAGTATAAACTACGCTATAATTTACACTTGAATAATTATTATTAAGTTTATACATCGATATATTAATGTTGAATATCGGATTAAGTAATCGATATAGTACACATACGAGTCTAAGATATGGCCTCTACATGAATGTGTTTAGAAATTACACATTTTAACGATTTTTTAATTAATAAATTATGACTACAATATGTAGGTACCTAATTTTAGTCTGTTTTCTGTATAACGAAATATCAACAATTTATAGTTGTATATATAAAAAATATATCTGTACGATGTTCATTGAGCGTGACCCAATTTATATATTATAAGCATACTCAGAGCTCAATTACCTATATTTTCATTCTTCAATTATGTTAAATAAAATTTGAAGAGCACATCTCTATAATAAGCTGAAGTGTTTGTTTTTATGCTTGAACGCGCTAATCTCAGGAACCAAGGAAAATTATTCGAATGTTCGATTTGAAAAATTATTTCACTATAAGATAATCCATTTATCGAGAAATGCTATAGGCTATATACCCATCACGCTGAGGCCAATATGAGCGGAGAAATGCGGATAAAACTGCGGGGCACAGCTAGTAATTATATAAGAATCAAGAGGAAATTGCACTGCGACTGTATAAATCAAACTAAAGTGAGAAAGGAAGAGCGTAATATTTGGTGAGCATATCACGTTGGAGACATGCCATATATCGTCCCAGTGACCCCGTTTATGAGGTCCACTGATGGCATTCAGACCCTTGGGAGCGAGTGTTTTATCACCTTTGTTTCTCGCAAAATATTACGCCATTAGCAGATTGTACTCCGTAATGGAAACTAATGTATTTCTGGGACTAATGACATCGGTAAAAATAGATGCGAGATGGAGATTTGTGGACCTTCGCGCTGTAAATTTTTATTACCTTCTATCTATGATAGAGGGTTTAGTAGGAAGTGCCCGTAATATCACACGCTTACATTGCAGCTGTTACCTGTTAGATTTACTGCAAGTAATCTGTAATGATATATAATATTACAGTGAATATTTTTGTTTAATTTTTTATTTGATTGTATCAAATAATTTCCGATGCTTCATGACTAACTTTAAAATTATTTTCATCGGTACAGAGCTGCATTATTCCGAAGTGAACGATGGCAATTGGCCATCTAATTTATACATTGCCTAGCCTAGCCTATACATTGCTAAAAATTACGCCCTTTTAAATGATCACAATCAATTTTTTTTATCTTGACCTCGTTACAAACATGACTGCATGATATATTTCTATTATAATATTCGCCATTAAAGCGAAGCAAGCTCCCGAAACTTATTTAAATCGAATGCGGTACTGAAGTACCATCTGCAATATATATCACGAGTAATAACTTTTGCAGTTTCTACGTAATTTAATACTCCGCATTTAACTCGTTTTTCGCTCCACATAATAGTTTTAATTTTATCTTTATGGCAGAAACAAACGTACCTTGTATACTTTTATTGGGTGCAAAAACTTTGAATTGATTTATTGTTATGTTTATTTAGTAAAACGGAACTAACAAAGTTGAAGTAAATTTATTGGGCGTATTGATATACGCATTTTATTGGTGTAGCGGTCCGTCCCGGCTTCGCCCGCGGTTCATATTAACGTTTTCTCTACATAAGAACCATCTTCTTACTTCAAGGAATATAATAAAAATTAGTGTCTCTATATTATAAATAATTTGGAAAATCCAAAAGTGCACGCCTCATAATTTTTTTTTAATAAATATTTATTAATTATTATTTTTGTTTATTTAATAACAATTAAACCACATCGAATCAGACCCTGAAAAATGAAAGGGTTCTATTCCTGAGCATACTCAAGCGTAAGAGAAAAAAAAAGACTCGATTAGTAAAGTATTTCGGTCGCTATCGTGTTAACAAGAAAAAGGATCCGCACATACAGACACACGGACGTCCAAGACAGAACTTTTTTAAACTGTTTTTTAACTAGTTTAAATAACAAAAATGACATCAAAAATATCATGAACGTTAAAAATAGTGTTTTTTCTTAATATGTGTGTGTATGTATTATCTTACAAGTGCAATGTATGATACATAAAGACATTTTAAGTTTGAAAAATCAGATGTTTTGCGCGAAGTGACAGTAGTACCCACCTCAACGCTTCGCTTATGAGGCGTGCAAAATAATTATTGAACTCGGTTCAGCCGTTCACACGTGATGCCGTGACAACGCGAAACGGGTTTTATATATATACCTGTAGATTATAATATCTGGAACTAACTTAAGACATAATACACTTATATCAAGATACTTGAATTCAATAATTTTAAAATTAGCTGCTTGTTAATCCAATTTACCCTCTATATGTGCGCTAAATTACATTGTAATCGGTTCAGTAGTATTTGCGTGAAAGAGTAACAAACATACATACATACACATACCCACACATACATCCAGCCTCCCAAACTTTCGCATTTATAATATTAGTAGGATAGGATAGAATTAATCTATATATTATAAAGGTAACGACCGCGTATTCGAAGCCAGACAATATTATTCAATTATATTAAATTAATATCCATATTACGCGAACCGAATCTAATTATAATACTGCGTAGTTCAATCGTCTGAGTTCCACAAATAATTAATAGATGCTGACACTAATTGGCTAATTTGTGCTAAAAGCAATCAGCTTTCGGCTATTTTCTATGAATTATCGACTAATAACGCGTTATAGTATAATTTAGAACGTTATCATATTGTGTTATACCTATTTATTTTGAAGTTATAGGGTAAAACTGGGATAGATGCCCCACTTTTTGAAATAGCCTCATAATTTTAAAAATATGAATCTTATACGAACACTTTGTATGAATATAGCTAGCATATCACGACTTTGGGAAGTTAGGTTTTTTGAAAATGAGGCATCTATCCCAGTTTTACCCTAAGTATTTTCTCAAAATTTTAATACTTTTTTAGTTAGCTATAAATATAATTCTCAAAATAACAAACATATTAATAGTGAATTTGTCGGTAAAGTCCCATGAGCCTCTGTTATATTACTGCTGCAGTGTTATTCCCAAAAACTTTTCGCAATATAACATACATTTTAAATTAACACTGCACATTGTAGGGTAACTTTCAGGTTCATATAAATTAACGTTTTATTTTAAATAAAAATATATAGGTAATAAAAATATATAACTGTAATAAGTATCGTAGGTATTTAGAAAGAAAGAAAGATCATTTATTTGACTCCACAAAATTGAAATAACACAGTATAAAAATTACTATGTCATATATCATATTATATTGGAGTTATATGTATATTTGCTCAAAGTGCATAACATGTTTTTACAAATATTATAAAATGAATTTTTAACGTCTATTATGTAAACGAAACGGTAAGTAAAACGAAAGTTTTCCAAAACATAAAAATGCACCTTCTCATTTTCTCGTAATCTTTAACCCGTTTAACACAGTGTATATTATTTTATCATGAAAATGGAATCCCCCATTTAATTTTTCTAAAAAACTTATATTATCATAGGTAAGTAAATTAACGCGAACGGTAATTAATTAATTAATTATGCTGCGATCTTCTGTTCCATTCAATAGAGAATAAACTATAGCTTAAGCATGGAAAAAATGTGAACTCGTTTCCATTATCGAAATTTGTTTATCGATACTTTCCGCACTAGTCGATAAATGCCAACGATGTAAGTTTTGAAGGACGTAAACGTAAAGTCAGATTGATATAATTTCTCGTAAATGTTAAGAATTGTTATAATTCCAACGGAATATCATTGTAATGGCATAAAGCTACGTAAAAATTAATAAATGCCATTTTTAGACGCCTCCAATACGTTTCTAATTTAATGGTGACGCCATTACAAGTTTGTCTCTTGAGAATAACTGTCAGTGTCATAGGTAGCGTTGCCGAACTATCGATAGTTTGACTATCGATAGTTGACCTTGAAAATAAGTCAGAATATCGATAGCACTATCGATAGTATCGATATTATCGATACTATCGATACTATCGATAGCGTTAATCATGGAATACTATTGATGAACTGCAATAGTATCGATAAAATCGATAGTATTGATTGCCAATAGTTGCTATACTATGGATACTGTCGATAGTATCGATACTATTGCTACTGAATATTGCAACTACAATCGATACTATCGATAGTACTGATACTATCGATAGTTTTGAGCTATCGATAGTAGTAAATTGTGCAATAGTATTGTTCACGATTTCTTGGTATAATGGGTCAGTCAGTGCCACCGACCCATATTATGACTCAGTTTAAAAGTTAAGACTAGTATTTGGTTTAATCGTTGTAATAAAGAGACTTTCTTTTCAACATCTAGTTCTCTGTCATCCACTATAATATTATTGATAAAGCAATACTATCGAGAAAAAGGTCACTATCGATGGGACGATATTATCGATAGTATCGACACTATCGATAGTATCGATAGTTCGTTCGATATTGAGCTTCGATAGTATCGACACTATCGATAGTATCGATAGTTCGTTCGATATTGAGCTTCGATAGTATCGATACTATCGATGGTATTGCTATGTGTTGATAGTATTTACGCTTATAGGACTATCGATACTATCGATAGTATCGATAGTGCTATCGATACTATTGCTTTTCCCCAACTATCGATAGTTAATCGATAGACTATCGATAGTGGACTATCGAGCGGCAACACTAGTCATAGGGATCATCTTAGGCCGCGCCGGGTATAGTAGACATACTGTAATAATTCCAGCAACTTTTATTTCAGTAACTAAATCTCATTCCAAGCTGAAGGTATAGTATAGCTGTTAAACCAATGTGGTTTCCATTTCAAACCATTAGCGCGATCTTTTTGTACAAGACATTAACTCTCCTGAAGATTTTCGCTTAATTTATATGTTAACTAAGTTTTTTAAAACTGGAGTTAGATTTGATAGCCGAGAGAAGTTTTGGTAAAGAGGGGTCAAGCAGTTCACAATTGTGAATGATAAACTGGGTTTTATTTAATATTAGGTTTTAATCTGAGGTAAGGTAAGGTAATTAATTACCTTTGTAGTTATTAGACTTCTGGTGGATTTTTAAAGGAATTAAATCGTGGTTCATTGATTGCATTGGCAAGACTAACACCGAAAGAATTTTTCAAATCGGACTAGTAGTTTCCGAGATTAGCGCGTTCAATCAAACAAACAAACTCTCCAGCTTTATAATATTAGTATAGATTAATAATATATAATTTGACTTTGTTGAAAAAGTCTTTAATTTCTGTTCTTTATCTTTGATTATCCAACATGCACATTTTTTAATAATTTACTACAATTTAATTGTTCTTTTTATAATTATTATAAACCAACAGTTTCCTTCCTGTAATAATATTTTTATTTCCTTCACGGTGGGAATTGGTTTTTTCCTTCAATGTTTCGATTTCCATTTATATTAATAAATTATACATTTATATAATTTCCTCTGTAACACGTGTAACAACTTTTCTATTGAAATTCCGTTTTATTATTGTCATAGAAATAATTAACCTTTCATCGTTATTAGAATTTTTATTCTAATTACTATAGATAACTGGCTTTATTATTACGTATATAGCTATTCCCATTTTCTCGTATTAGCCAAAACATGATGTTATTATCGCCTATAATAAATAAATCTTTATTTCAGACATCAATATCCATACATAATATTATAATTACACATACATTTACAATTTGGCATATATTTGGGACATTTTATTTTATTTTATTTTTATTTTATTTTAACTTAACAACATTTAACTTTAACTTATTTATCAGTATAAAAAACAATTGAACTATTTACGGTTCCTACCTAAATGAACACACAACCAATACCTAAAAATGGGACTGTTCAAGTACTCGGAGAGCGTATTTATGATTTTGTTATTAGAGGAGCGTATACGTGACCAAAAAGATGCTATTCGCAATCTAATAATTGCGAAGAAGTCATTGATGCCTATTGCCTATGCCTATGGTTTTCATCAGTAAACGGACATTTTTTACTAAGTACCTACTTTCTAAATTTTAGATATCAATAAACAAAAAAACTAAAACTTCATAATACATAGTATTAGTAGAGATATAATTTCATTAGTGTACTATTATTTTTGGCAATTTGAACAAGGGTCATTGAAAACTTTAAATTCAGCTGTACAGACAGACAATGGTCTAGTTTGGCGTCAGAATAACTTTGTGAATACTTAGTGGGATGCACTCGGATCGTGATTTACCTAACTTTAAAATTTATGATTTGTTGCGAACTTTTTTCGTATTATGAGCTCATTAAATATACATTTGCGAGTTCAATACGTGAGTGCATTTCGATAAGTCTAGTAGATTCTATTTGTGTGTGTTTTTTTTTCCGGATTTTTATGTTTGATGTTTTGTTAGTGGCTTTTATTGAAAAATTGGTTTTATGTTATTTTTTGTGAGAGTTTTTAATTAGGAAAAGGCGTATTTACTAATTGTATTTTCAATTTATATCAGAGAGATTTTTCATTTTGTTAACTTCCAACAGATTTTAACTTCTTTAGAAAATAAAATAAGAAAAAATAATAGATTTTTTATTATTATTATGTCACTGCGTACCTACTCAATTTAATAATACCCTATTGCATAGTTTAAAAGGAAAATTAAATAGGCTAGTAATACATTTGACCTAATATTACACAAAAAATCTACATTTTTCATACACAACTATCTGACAAAAACAAAGAACAAGGGAAAGTTGCAAATAGTTAATTTGAGCATCATTAAGCTACTAACTGGGAAAAAGTACACAACTTTTGTTGACGTCACAAGTAAGACAAAGGTAACTTTTGCTCTGTGGACGGTTGCTTTTGTTCTATTTACCTACTTCACTTTTATAACACTAATGTAATGTATTCTTGCTAATGTAAAAGATGCGAAAGTGTCTATTTATCTTTCTCGTTGCAACGTATTAGGGATTTATGTTATGATTTTTATGTTTTGTGATAGTTAGGACGCTAGAGTAATACAAGAATAATTTTTAACCACATTAAAAGGTCTCATTTCTATGGGAAAATCCATCAATCAATCCATTAAAATCACAACTAATTTTTCCTTTTTAACGTCATAACTTTTTAACGTAACTAGTTAGCTGTTAATTTTTCTTGAATATGCGAGCGAAGCCGCTGTTAATAGCTAGTATTTGTAATGCTTAAGTGTTATGTTGGTTAGTCATATTATGGTGGTATGGCCTGTTAACATTTGTATAGGTAATGCTTCTGCAAACGTTGCTAACTTTTAAAGTGAAAGGGATAAGGGTTTGACATCGGAAATAAAGGAAAGGACAAGGAAGGGATATGAAAAGGAACGCCTCCGGCTTGATATCTTCGATTTGCGAACGTATTAGGTATCTTGTATTTGTAGAACATATACCTTGGCCCTTGTAATGTTACTTGCTTTCAAAATTATTAATTAATTTATTAAAAACTAGCGGTCCGCCCCGGCTTCGCCCGTGGTACATGTTTACGTTTTCTCTACATAAAAACCATCCTCGTACTTCAAGGAATATAATAAAAAAAGAATTATCGAAATCGGTTCAGCCGTTGTCGAGTTATGCGCTTACCAACACATTTTGCGATTCATTTTTATATATAAGA
>CAJQZN010041115.1:23972-37043 GCA_907164685.1 Colias eurytheme | reverse complement strand
ATGCGCTTACCAACACATTTTGCGATTCATTTTTATATATAAGAAGATGACTGTTTTATTTTTTGATACGTATATATTCAAACACTGTAATTATTATATTTTTATTAAAGTTTACTCGCGTCCCTTTGATACTACATCTATTGCAATCATTTGTTATTTCTCTACAAAGTATTACAAAAGTAATTATTAAACACTTGACCGTAATTTGAAGCTTACTTCATTGAGAAGGTACCTAGCTTTTTCCGCCTATTCTTCCCTCTCTTTCCGTTGTATGTATGCTATCTCTCTCGCACACCTCTCCACCAGGTGGCGGGGCGCTCGATAATGTCGGGCGCTGGATGTTTTTCATTGGCGTCTAGCTTCCGCCGCGAGAAGGTTGTCTACAAGACTACAACCTTGGTGCTATTAAGTATTAAGTATTGCTTAAAGCAAGTGCTAAAAGTGTTAAAAAGTGTATCCCGTCGGATCGGTACAGTGAGTTATTTTTACATCTATTCTAATAATATTTTACTTAAAAATGAGTAAAAATCTTTAAAGTCAACGGTATAATCGTTGGACTTTATTTAAAATGCTGAGGTTTTTAATGAATCCTTCAGCAATAGTTTATTTTTCAATATGCTTAAATACTTAATAGCATGAATAAAGATATTTAAAATTAACGATACAACCGTTACATTTTACTTGAAATAGTAACTTTTCTTTTGAAATATTTCATTATGCAATATGTACTAATTAATATTTGAATTTTTAATACTGTGAGTAAAGCTATTTTAACGGTGTTACCGTTCGGCTTTACTCGAATCGTTAATATTACTTTTGTGATTATTTGATATTACTAGATATATCAAATACCCTCTCTTGTATATAGATATTTTTAATATTTTATTTCATTTTTAATAATGTGTTTTTATTACAAGGGTACAAGTGAATTTTTCGTGGAAAAATTACAATTAATACTTAGTATGGATATGAGCCAACTCAAAGCTTTACAGGCATACAATCCATTGCTACGACTTTATTACATTGTCGTTATCGCTAGGAACGGTTCGGAATTCCTATCATAGTTTATTACTAAAAATTATCGAACGAGATGAGTCAGCTCCAAGAAGTCACGACATGTCAGAACACGTTGTGATATTATTTTATAAATCGTACGGGAGTTACCGCTCAACTGAATAATGATGGAATTCGCTCATGTATAGTAGATACCTACGTACCATGAATGTTCCACACATTCAAAACTATCCGTAGTCTATACGTGTCCTTTTATGAGTATTATTCTGATCCGTTTTTATGTGAAAATAGACATATTACACACGGCTAATTTGATTGAAAATTACGTTTCCTATGTTCAAATGATGCAACTTTTTTGTTAAAACGAGTAAGTACCAAAAATTTTACAATTAAATTCTTTGGTTTACTGAACTTGTGCTGAAAGGGTTATCGTATAATAATTATCGAGATATCTTAATATAAATTAGATTTAGATACACTTATTTCAAAGGATTTACAATTCACTTCAAACGTTTTAGAATAATATTATAAACTTGTACACCTTGACAAAAAGTAAAAAATTGCGGGTGAGTGGAGATTATTTTGTGCAATTAAATATAACGTCCTACGACGGTATGGTTGCGTTCGTAAGGAATGTTAACGGATATAAAGCAACTAAATGTTACATCGATTGCATGAACAAAAATAAATATGAATCATTCATCAAGAAGTTCATTTTAAAATTTAGTGAATTGATTTGAATTATGAATTTATTAAATGTCGCTAACATTGGAAAATAAGTTAAAGGACCTTGTTAATTGCTATATTATTTGAATGATTATTTACTGCTAATTTTATATTAGCACTAAGGTGTATTCTTGCTCGAAGCAGAATACATAAATGTGGCCACTACTCCTCGCAGGGGTTAGCCAGGTCAAATTCACCCTCGCAGGGTGTCTCTTAAGCATTTTTTGGCAGGCCCTACTTATTTCTAGTTACAAACATCCCTCGCGCAGCTGTCGCTCGCAGGGAAATGGTGCAAATATATATCGGCCCTCGCGGGGCTTTGATTACAATCGTCCCTCACGGAAAAGATGGTGCGAATATATATCAGCCCTCGCGGGGCTTTGATTACAACCGTCCCTCATGGAGAAATGGTGCAAATATATATCAGCCCTCGCGGGGCTTTGATTACAACAGTACCTCACGGAGACATGGTGCAAATATATATCAGCCTTCGCGGGGCTTTGATAACAACCGTCCCCACGGGGAAATGGTGCAAATATATATCAGCCCTCGCGGGGCTTTAATGGCGATTGGTGCAAATATACAAAGGATTGATCATTAAAATGATCATAGATATTTGCTTTTGTCAACGAGGACCCACGAAAGAAGTTTTGGATATGACCGTATCGGATCTTCACTCTTCTAAGGTAGGTAGAAAAAGGTTTTGAAATCTACTTCACAGTGGGCAGTATAGTAAATGACCTAATAAATACAATAAAGGTTAGATACGTCAAATAATGGGCGCATGAAATTGATACTTCGTATCCTAAAAGTTTACGCTTCAGGAATCAGGAAACCACCATTGGTTTACCAATTATGAAAATTGGAATTGAACAAATTGTATTTACCAATGCAAAGCCTAATCACAACAAAGGAAGGCGAGTCGGATCAAATATCATCTCGCAGATGATTTGTGGCGGTGGTTTCGAGGATTGTCACCAAGCCTTGTGTCAACGGTATGTTTGGTATCGTAATTAAATGGCACTAGCCGACCAATTTTCATATACAAACATCGGAAGAGATTTTTTAATCGCAAAGCGATTGAATGTAACAAATGACGATTGATTACGTATAGTTGACCTCTCATAGGCCTATTTTAGTTGCCCGGTCTTGTAGGCAATTTATTTGACTCGTTTTTCAACCCATTTGACCTCATTATTGCACCCATGAGATTTTTCTTCGGGGCTCAAACAATAAATCGCTGAGGGATTAGGATAATCGTTTGTTAGACAAGTTTTTTGTCATCCCACCAGGATTATTATATTGTATAATAAAGTTATATACAACTATTAACGTAAAACGTTTAAGTACTCAACGAATGCTGAGAATACTGACTGTTGAGTTACATAAGATAGAGGATAAATAACGGAAAGTCAATCTTTCCAAACAAAAGCCTCTTATTATTAGATATTACTTGGAACCCCTACCCTTAACGAGAAAGCTCTGCCAAATGACTTCTCATTTCTTTGCTTTGAGGGGGGGGGGGCAATAAATGAAATGTACAGGCTATACGGCTTTTAAAATATAAGTCTGGTAAGCGAACTAAACTTTGCTGGTTTAGTTCTTGCTATATCGCTATCCGTGCCTGCTTCTCGTGTTTACGGGTGAATTAAGTTTATCAATAGTCATAAATGCAATGCTATTCAGAGGATATACTGCATTTAAAACATGACAAAGTCTGGTAAGCGAACTAAACTTTGCTAGTTTAGTTCTTGCTATATCGCTGTCCGTGGCTGCCTCGCGTGTTTACGGATGAATAAAGTAATGTCCTGTCTTCGCATCCACAGCTAACTGTTCTATACTGTCATAATCTTAACACAGATTCATTCGACATCGAGCCCATCCCCACGAGCTCTGTTCTTCATTTTTGCACTCGCACAACTGTGGACAACACAAGAGCAATGCCTCCATTGGTAGCAGTTACAATCAAGGGATAACTAACCTTAGGCTAGCCATATTACGGATGTTGCAACAACCGACTATATTCAGGGCAATTTTCTTTGTTCAGTGTAACGTTTAGACTGTCGTAGCATTCCTACGGAACAAAGATGGGATCAGATCTGCATCCTTAATGCAGTTAATCGAAAGGAGATACTTTCAGACGACAATAGTATTCAAAACCCACTATATTCCTTAACATAATAATGCATAGTTAAGCTTATAATCTCTCTTGCCATTATCCTGCAGCAGAATTCCTTGGCGATAATTTATCCTCGTTAGAACGAGCGAGGGTTGTTACGATAATATGAGAAATCCTAGTCAGTTAGAGACCTGAACGACGCGATAGAGTACCGCTATTTCAGTAGTAGTAACACCTAGAAGGGTGAAGGTATTCTGGAAAGCGGAACTGAAGGCCCGGTCAGCAGCATCAGCCACCTAATAGACAGTGTTCAGTGCTGCACCACTATAATCTGCAAAATGACTCTGACGGTATGAAAATGTGGAGTACATTTTCAAAATATCAAATGATATAGTTGGAATAAAAATCCTATTTGCCTCCGTCTATCCAAAAGACATACGGAGTAGCTAGTAGTAGTTGGTTGAATTAGAATAAAGTAACTATAGTTAAAATCCTTTGTTACTGACTGGATAAATTTGGCTCTTTTCCTATCTGACGTTCATATAGCTGTTGACTGCCTAGTGTTGTGCACAAACACTATTATTATAAACTAGCGGTCCGCCCCGGCTTCGCTCGTGGTACTTACGTTTTCTCTACATAAAAACCATCCTCGTACTTCAAGGAATATAAAAAGAATTATCGAAATCGGTTCAGCCGTTCTCGAGTTATGCGCTTACCAACACATTTTGCGATTCATTTTTATATAAGTATAAGAAGATAAGTCACGTTATGTAGTCCCGAGGCTTTCGGTATATAAGTTCTGATGTAAATCATAATTATATCTTAAAACCGAATTGATTAAAAGTAACGTACTTGGCTGTAGTAATTGCAGTTTTGGGACACAGATAAGCTCCTTATCATTTTAGTCTCTTAAGTTCAGTATATTTGTTTCCAGTACAGAGTTTATGACCTATCAGTTTTAAACAAATAATTCATGCATTGTACTGAAAGTACTAGCCATGTTTAGATTATGATTGGTGGCGTTGGCTCTAAACATTAATAGATACCGCACGGTTTGGTTGGATGTTAAAAATCTGTATTATAATTAAAACCGTTTACCTGTTTTGATATTTTATTGCCTTATTCAAGGGGTGACCTTTTAAATTTATTTCTGACCCCAAAAGTAAGGACCAAGTTCTCTTCTTGTCCGCTTGTAGCAGGTTGGGTTAAAACTGTGTGAGTTGAGACAGGTGGTAATTCTATGTTAAGATGATTCAATTGTGCTTCTACAGAGTTCTAATTGAATAAATAAAGGTTTGAGTTTGAGGTATTTTTGCCTCGTCGGGATCAGCTGTTGCTTCATTTTGTAAGTAACATCTAAATGCGTAATTGAAAGTCGTTACTGGCGCTTTCGCAGATTTACGCTAAAGATAGTGAAAATTGTAGTAACTTTAACTTTTCAAGCCCAAAAGGTTAACTAAGGTACGCTTGAACCAATCTCATAAGTTCTAATACTTTTAATCATTATGATTAACTTTTTGGTTCTTATTTGATTAACTTTTCATCTGGGATTGTTAATATATTATATAATATAAAAATTTGTGTGATTTATTGGTAGGTATACTATCTGCACACCTTACTCTTTCAAATAAAGAAATAAGTAATTACTTATGTATTCAAATTCACATTGGCGTCCATATATTGTACACCAGGTGGGTAACAAGCAGGTCTCAATGAAGTAAGCTTCAAATTACGGTCAAGTGTTTAATAGCTGTGTTTTACCTGAAAATAAAACACATATTAAATACTTACCTATATTTGAAGCTTACACTTAACGTCCACCTGTTGTGGATTTCGACTCAATGAAAAACATCCAGCGCCCGACATTATCGAGCGCCCCGCCACCTGGTGGAGAGGTGTGCGAGAGAGATAGCATACATACAACGGAAAGAGAGGGAAGAATAGGCGGAAAAAGCTAGGTACCTTCTCAATGAAGTAAGCTTCAAATATAGGTAAGTATTTAATATGTGTTTTATTTTCAGGTAAAACACAGCTAATATGATCATGCTTTTTCAGTTAACAACATTGCTTCGTTAGATAGCGTAAAACGAAATATTGCCCTCGTTTCCTTATAGGTACTAGATATCTACGGTTTTATCAAGAGATCAAAATCATGGCACCTAGGCACGTGTTAGAATACATATTTCCTACGAATATTTTCGTATTAAATCAATGATACATTTTTCTTATTACGTTTCTATATTATGTGGTTATTGTTCATTTATACATGATTTTGTGTAGGTGTACTGTTTACGCTGACCGCCTCCTTGGTACAGTGGTTGACGCGTGAGCATAGAACCGAGGGGTCCTGGGTTCGATTCCCGGTGGAGACGAAGAAAAAAAAATGTCTCGGTCTGGCAGGACACAGAAGGCTGATCACCTACTTGTCCCTAAAGAAAATCGATCAGTGAAACAGATGTATGAATAATGCATCTGCCCCTTACCCCACTAGGGGACACGGGACTTCACACACTGTTTACGCTGGCTTCGAACTATTGTTCATTTAAGTACACTACAGGCTTCTGTATCTTACCTAAATGGGTAAAACCGAAAATATAGAATATTTTTGATTATAACTTAATAAGTAAATGCTGCGTAGAAAGCTCATAGGGTTTTGTGAACAGGTCACCGACCACAGACACTTGTGTAGTAACTACGAATAACGTATTGTAATAAATCATTAATATACATTTTACATTGATGCAAAATTAAAGTTTTCTATATTATGTAGTTTTACGTAGCTACTTTAAAGTAATAATTACATACACATTGAAATATTATATACGTAAGCTAAAAATGAAACGAAAATATATTGTAATATAAGGAACTCAATGAAGCGATAAAACATTAATTAGCGCAATTAGTCAAGCAGCCGATCCGTTCATACGTAATCATTGAGTATTGAATAAAGCCACTGGTCAAACGAAGTTAGACAGTGCGGTGAAACTTTGTGAAGTTGGAATCCACAGTTAACTCTGCTTAGTGCGGTTAACAAATCGTATACTTGGCCATCCTAACTTGAGTTTGTATAGATAATTGTATTTTATGCAAACGCGTGAACATGACATGCTTGTAATTGTATTTGGACAGTTTCTTGTCTTACATGGCGTAAGTTGTGAGAATCCTTTGTGGTTAATTTGTTGATCCTGCATTTGAACTGAATGTCCGTGCAAACGGGCCACCAAACACAGCCACTAAACAAATCAGCCGGCTATGTAACAGTTTATTTTATAAATAGCGTTATTGAAGTGAAACTTCTTTATCGGGGTTGGAAAAAAAAATAGTGTAACATTTTTTCGTTACGCGTGACATTTTTCCGTTACGCGCCATCTTTTTCCCTATTATACCACGCGTGATTCGACGTATTTCTGTAAAGTTACATATTTTTTTTTTAAATAAGGTCATAAAGAAGTTTCACTTCTTACGTGTGTACACTAGTACACGCACACATTTTTTTTACATAGATAAATAAGACCTGTAACTTTAAGATTTCGTAGATCATTGAATTTCATGCAATGTTTTATTGAATATAAAGTGAACTTACTTTGTCTCGTTGATTTATACTTTTCCTGTTTGTTTTGCAATTCATCTCTATTTTCATTAAATATTATATTATATGTGTGTGGGTACAGAGTAAACAAAATTATAAGTGATATTTCATATTTCTGCAGAATGAGGAGTCTTGTCACGATCTCTCATGAATAAGAAATTGTTTTATCAATACACTTTGATGTATGTCTTATATTTATAATATGGTTGATTCTCTGTGTTTTTTTTTTACTGATTAAGATTGGTATGAAAAATACAATGGTTAAAATGATACTGGTATACTGTTAATGCATTATAATGTGATTGCTTTGACTTATCATTCAAAAAATAATTATTTGCGGTGCTTATTGAATACAATAATACCTAATATATTTAAAAAATGTAGCGTAAGTACCTACCTAGATACTTTCATGCTTATATTAAATTAAATGCTGCTGTAATTTCAATCTAATTTGCGAACAGATATTAAGATTTCACCGATTAATGATAGATTTAAACAGTCTCTAGGAAAGACGGTGCTAATAATATTCTGAGTATTGTCACAGAATACTTAATATTAGCTATCACTAGTATTGTTTTACGACTCCAGAATATATTATGTAACGTTATGTAACTATATTATAATTACAATTTTACAACTATACAACATATACAGGTGGTGTGGTGTGGCGCGGTCGGGTTTGTGAAGCAAACATGCCGTGGGAATCAGGCTTTAATCCCACTGACAATAAAATTATTTCATTTTCGTCTATAATAAATAACATTAAATACTAACTGCACTACATAGTATAAAACAAAGTCGCTTTCTACAGAGAAATTTTCCCTATGTCCCTTTGTACGCTTAAATCTTTAAAACTACGCAACGGTTTTTCATGTGGGTTTTTTTAATAGATAAATATATCTATCATTATAATCAAGATGAAGGTTTTAGTATAATTTATTAGGTTAGACAAAGCGGGCGAAGACGCGGGTGGTAAGATAGTTAGCTAATAAAAACAACTTAACAAAGCTACGTAATTACGCTATTAATTATATTATACTTACCTTACTTAATTATTCTAGAAATAGCGTTAATGATGTAAGTGAAACCTTTCGCCTGCATGACACGCTTTGGCTTTTAGTATTGCAATAACCAACGGGCCTTGGTGGTTATTCATAAAATTTATGATTTGAATAGGATTCCCATCAAGTATGGTTTATATGGGATATTTGTAAGCGTTTTCGTGTCTTGTTATAAAACTAGAATATTAATTGCATAAATTATAATACCTGTGTGTATGCTTGACTGTAACTCAAGACACTAAATTGATCTAAGTGACATTTTATGTTCCTTTTTTGTATCTTCCTTTTTAAATTCTGTACAACTAATAATTATTAAATTAGATTTCACTAGTAAAAACAAAAAAAATCTACAACAATCTTATATAAGTACACAAATACCCTAAATCATGTCCACTCTAACCATAAACAAAGACACTTATCTTTTTATTCCTTTCACGTGGTCACCCTACAGCTCACGCATGTATGACACACAAGCTCATCAAAATGTTATTAGAGTTACCTTGAGAAGGTTTATTATGTAATTCACGTTTAAATGGGTTATTCCATTTTATCGTAAATTATACGGGGAAATATTTACTAATATTGCCGACCCATTTTGTATTATCAGGTAAAGATCTTCGAAATGAGGTCGAGTTTTATTCGTTGTTATTATTTTTAAATGTTGTTCGATTATTTTATTGTTTCAAAAGGTTTCAAAAAGCTTTAATTTCGTTATAGGTATATATTTGTATTTAGCTTAAGTTTTTCATAGATATTTAATGCAGGTATTGGTATATTAGAAAAAATGTATTTACATAAGATATAAAAGAAATAATTAATAAAATATACCTACGATAACAAAACTACAACTACTACACAATCAGCGTTCATTGAATAGTTACCTAAGTCTGTAATAAGTACTAGCTTTCCGCCCGCGTCTTCGCCCACTGTGTCTAAAACTAAACTATACAATTATACATATATAAACCCTCCTTTACAATCACTCTATCTATTAACAAAAAAAATCGCATTAAAATCCGTTGAATATTAATTTAAGGGCTGATTTTTCAATCCTTGGTTAAAACTTACCTATTCGTCGAATAATGTATAAAACTACCATTTTAAAAACGTATTCTAATTGCCCGTATTTGACAGTTTACGTGACATTTTAGTATTATCGACTATAGTGTAATACTTTATTGGACGGATAGGTTTTATCCAAGCATTGAAAAATCGGCCCTTATTGATTTAAGCATACCTACATATGGACATAGGGACAGAGAAAGTGACTTTGTTATATAGACTAGTGATTGGAAACTTAACAGTTTTAATAAAAGCACACTGCCATAATTCCACTTATTATAAAGGAAATAAGACTCATTATCGGAATACGTTTTTTATAATTGTAGAATCTTGTTAAGTGTCGTCTTTATACGTGTAATTAGGGTCGATCTAATTACAATTCAATGCTATTATTGTTCAGTAATGCATTTCTTACTATTGTATAATATCATTTTACTTGTTGGAATCTGATTATTTATAAAATGTATGTTAATTAATACATATAATAAATTAGGCGTTCACGTTCGAATATTTTATTTCGCTTTTCAAAAATTTATTAGTGTTTAAAACATTCCGAGAACGTTAAGGAAAATACAAAAAATAGCTGAATTGGTCCGGCCATTCTTTACATAAAGATTACAATATTCGTATAAAAACAATAAAGAGCCTTAAAAATAATGAATTTATATTATATAAAACAGTAAAGCAAGTTAATTAAAAACGTTAACACGCAGCAAATGTCGCTGCTAATTACAATGAAATATCCCTGACATTTCTATAGAGTAATATCTTAGTAATTCTCTCGCTATATTAATATTCTCTGCCATAATACTCTTTTTATGAACGCAGTAATATGACATTTAAGGTACCATAAAGGATATGATGTAAGGATTTGACGTGTGTGTGTGTGTGAGAAATGGATAACTAGCTGTTAACCGCATCTTCGCCCGCACGCTCAAAATAAACTTTTAACTCGTACAAACTTCCATCCCCTATTTTATCCCCTGGGGGGAGGAGTTTATCAAAATCCTTTCTTAGCGAATGCCTACATCATAGTCGCTATCTGCATGCCAAATTTTAGCCCGATCGGTCCAGTAACTTGGCTGTGCGTTGAAGGAACAGTGAGAAGGAAGTGTTTAAGGAAACTTATAATTATACTTTATGTTTCATACAGCAAAAGTAGTATTTATTTGCAACCACATAGGTACGTAGAATTGGTACCATCAACCATTTATTCCCTATTTCCATCTCCATGGTGATAATTTATCAATACATATTCATATTTTATTTAGCTTTGATATTTCGCAACTGCCGGAGGCGATGGATACACTAAACAAAGTGGTGAATTTCATATTTTCAGCAAATTACCAATTTCAATGTGTATATTTTAAGTTACGATGTATTTGCATTTATATTTAAAAATTGTTTATTTTACTTGAAGGTATACAATTAGTAACTTTAGGAACAATAAAAACAATTCATTTTTATTGATAAACACTTTTAAGCTCGAGATCTCTTTAGATCTCTAACACTCTGAATATCTACTTATTGAATAAACGAATTTATAAGTACCGTGAATTGGCCATTTATTTCTGTATGATTCTCCGAAATATTTTGTTTTATTTTTTATCGAATCACAATTTTTATAATAAAATTATTTGAAAATACATGAGAGATATCAGATTTTAATAATATTCAACGTTATTTTAGAACTATCAGGTTCTCATATTACGCAGCATAATTTTCTACATTTCTCGTAACACAACTTTTAATAACCGAACGCAATCAAACATGCTACAGTTTTACAAAGTTCTCAATAAATTCTCTAGTTCTCTGAACATGAAATTTGAAACGTAATGAAGAGTTATTCTAACACGTACCTTGCATTTTAAGCTATTGCATAGCTTCTATCGCGGGCCTTGAGCGCGGGGACCGAATCCAGAAATTGCGTAACGAAAAACCTCACGCTCCCCAATCCGACGGACACGGATGTGTGGCTTGAAGGCATGCTATGTAATAGCTTTACCGCGGGAGTCCCCGAGTGCCACACGTCTTTTTTTATTTTCTCATAAACAACGCTGAGATTCTGATAGAATTAGTTACTTACTGCATTGCGGCAGTAATAAGATTTCTCGTTTATTAGCCTTGTTCCGGTACTAAATCCTAACTAATATTATAAATTCGAAAGTCCGTCTGTCTGTCTCTTCTTCACGCCTCAACCTCTGAACCTGTTGTATGTATAAACAAACACATGTTTGTATCTACATAATATCATTATCCATAAAAATACATATATCGCAATAAAAGGTAGCCTATGTCCTTTCTCGGGTATCAAAATATCTCCATACCAAATTTCATGCAAATTGGTTCAGTAGTTTAGGCGTGATTGAGTAACAGACAGACAGACAGAGTTACTTTTGCATTTATAATATTAGTATGGATTGTTGTGTATAATTATTCTACAGCGTGGGTTTAATAGTCTGTATGAAATAAAGTAATATAATAAAACCCGTGATTCCATAAATAATTGCTAACCAGGGCTTCTCCACCTACAGAGTTTCTTGCCCTTCTCTGGAGATACTGCTTTCAAAACCATGGGAAATGGTAAAACTAAGTATGTTAGAGTTTCTTGCTGGCTCTTCTCAGCAGAAACATACAGTAAATGGAAAAAATTATATTATTCTAGAATCTTCTAGGAAAAAATCAATGTTTGAGTTTATTAGGGCTATAAGAATAAACATAATTATCATGTAAATAGACTTAAACCAAATTGAAACTAAGTTTTCACTTGAAACCGCTATACCTACTAACAATATTGCTATTCCCATGTAATATTCATATTTTTAAAGTAATATTCAAAATAACTAAAGTGCTCTGAGCTTCAAAGGAATCCCGGCAATATATTACATGTCCTTGACACCTCTTACGAATCTTATTGGTGAGGAATCTATTCATTTGGTTGCTTAGCAACGCGCCCACAAAACTTATGTGAACGAGAAATTTCCAAGTGTTAATACTTTGATAATAAATGTAGCAGACATGAAGCAATTAAATTTAACAACAAAAGGTTTAATGGTACTATAATTTGTACCATACGTTTTAATTATTATAACCTTTGATATTAATACTGAGGAAACACTGCAATGAAAATATTTCTTGCTAGAGTCAGAATGTCCAATTGCTTATTTTATTCGATACGATGTTTCAAAACAATAATCAAATTCAAATCATTTAAGTCAATTGGATCGCGATTAATACGAAATGAGGTAAAGCTAAGGAATGTTATTTAGAAAATAAGATAACTAATACCAATAAGTATTGTACTTCCAAACCGATACTCTCTATTAAAACAAAAAAAAAACATAATATTTCGCTCTCTCATTTACCAAGGAACTTATTTCAATTTAACACACAATTAACAACAAACGCCAATTCACACAAACCTACATAATCTCTCCCCAGACAAGACTAACACCACAGACATAGATAGACTACGCAAGTACCGCGATCTGTATGAAAAC
>CAJQZN010041115.1:0-23572 GCA_907164685.1 Colias eurytheme | reverse complement strand
TGGACACGGGAAGTACATACACTCGCTTAGTCTATCTTGATACATGTATGTGACTAACACATAAAGTATCAATAAATAATCAAAACGCAATCCCCCAGAAACTGTTTATTACAGCTAAGTACAGAATACCTAGCCATTAATTCTAGTATTCCTCATGAGACCATTCAAGCGTTCGTGTCATTAAATTGTTACGGAAACGTTGAAATTGCTTCAACTATCATTATATTGTACCACAAGCGTATAAATTAAACACATAATATATAGATAAGCGAGTTATGTGTATTCGGTATTTGGTTTAATATATCGATGAGACATAAAGTCATGAACGTGCACGTATTACAAGCTGTGCCCCGCGGTTCCACAAGCATTGCTCCGCTCTTGTTGGTCTTAGCGTGATGATATATAGCCTATAACCTTCCTCGACAAATGGGTAATCTAACACCAAAATAATTTTTCAAAGTTCCTGAGATTAGCGCGTTCAAACAAACAAACTCTTCAGCTTTATAATATTAGTATAGATAAGTTATTTTATTGCTTCCTTAATTTTTGTTAATTAGAATATTGAATCAACAACTGAAGCTGAAGTAAAATTGGTTTTTGCCTAAGCTTATAAATAATATTTGCATAGACATGGTCTGAATTGCTTGATATTCAGCTTACTGTTAAACCATAGTGAATCATCTTTGCTAAAGCAAGCTTGTTATTTAATATTTCTAACTAGCTTACCACCCGCGGCTTCGCCCGCTTTGTCTCAAACCTAAAAAAATTATATACTAAAACCTTCCTCTTCAATCACTCTATCTATTAAAAAACCGCATCAAAATCCGTTGATTAGTTTTAAGGATTTAAACATACATAGGGAAATAGGGACAGAGAAAGCGACTTTGTTTTATACTATGTAGTGATACCGACACAATTCTATTAACATATTATACAGGTACCAGTTTTTTATCATAAATAGCCCATTAAATATATTGTTATACTTACTTTTAATAATATAAATGAGAAAATTATAAATAAATTGTAAAGTTCAAATCACTTTTAGATTCAAAAGTGCTGTCGCGCGCGCATATTAATCAGTATTTGGTAAAAACACCTTCCAATTTTATTGACAGACTTGAAAAAAGAGGGGGTTCTCAATTCCATTTTTTATTTATATTTTTTAATAATCCTAGTACAAAACACAAAGCCTACAAGGATACAGCATAAATTTAAAACAATACTACGCCAAGACAATAGAGCCTCGGTGAAATTAATCGAGCCACTTATTTATCTTACCAGCTCTTATAAAAGGCTTTTATGAAAAACTGAAAACAAGTTAAGCTGTAGTCAGGAGTCAATTAAAAATAATTGTGTGGAATTAATATTTGCGAGGATTTAAGTGTCTTTGATAACATTTTGTATTCTTATCTCTTTTTGTACTCTCTTAATCTGAATTGTTTTAGCTTTGTTGTGATTTTGTGTAGTTTTTATTATTTATAGTTATCAATCTGCATTGAAGTTGGTTGCTTGTTTTATCAAAGCTGAAATATTCAACGTTATCTATACTAATATTATAAAGATGAAAAATTTGTTTGAACGCGCAATTCTCGGAAACTACTGGTCCGATTTGAAAAATTTCTTCGGTGTTAGATAGCCCATTTATCGAGAAAATCTATAGGCTATTATCATCACACTAAGACCAACAACAACCAAGTTGGTAAACAATCATCAGAATTTTTTTATTGAAAATCATTATAAAAAGTCAAATAAAACGTAGATAAATTAAAAAATTTTCCATCTCATCATTTTGTTGTGTCTTTGAAATGACAAAAATATTTCATCACAATATTAGCTCTATTATTTTCATTTTGCAGAAATTAATTTATTAAAGAACGTCCACACTGGTTGACGGTAGACAGTTTAATGGCCGACGAATGTTGGCATGTCAATTAAAAGTGAGTGACAATAGAAAATGTGGGTAGTTTTTAAACTTTTATTAATACAGAAATAATGCATTGCAAAAATATTATTAACTGGTCGTATGAAAATGCATTCATTTTATAAAAACAAAAAATTGTGCACTACCTATTATTTATTTCGTAACGTATTTTTTATACAAAGTTCTTTGTTATAGCATTTTGTCTGTCTTATTAAAAGTAGTTTATTGTAGTTAGGTTAAAATAAAATAAAACGTCCGTAAAAGTTAGTATTAAGTATTATAAATTTGACATTTTCGCTTCATTTAATTCTATACGAATTTTCCATTAAACTTTTAAAATAATTTTAAGAAAAGTACATAATGCAATGTATTCATTTACACGCATTACATTAACGAACAAACGACGTATCACTTACGTTACTCAAATGGCAGATAAAATACAGTCCAATTTGAACCAGAATTTTTCACCTTATTCCCAACCAGGAACGTTTAAAATCGTATAACTCGGTGTTCATTTACGTGCTTAGTGAAAATGCTTACATTTTTATCTAAATAAAGGTTGGAGCACTAAATTACTCGGAGTCAAAAGGATATGCGGCTTTATAATGTATTTCAGTAGAAGCTTTTGAGATGGGAAAATATGCGAAAAACATTCCTGATTCCTTCATGTTTATAGCTTAGCATGCCATGCGTAGTTGCCTAATTTAACGGTGGATAATTTTTAACAACTTTATTTTAAAATGTTTACTCATAAAAGACTGATAATCTTTTTTGGTTTGGATTTTAGAATTTAACCATCAACATTTTTTATTATGATTTTTATATAAAAAAAAAATAATTTTGCTGTTACAATGACCTGTTAAAGAAACTATACCATTGAGTTGTTTTTAATTTTACTAATTAATAAAAAATATTATAAATGCGAAAGTAACTCTGTCTGTCTGTCTGTCTGTTACTCAATCACGCCTTAATTACTGAACCAATTTGCATGAAATTTGGTATGGAGATATTTTGATACCCGAGAAAGGACATAGGCTACCTTTTATTGCGAAATATGTACCACGGGCGAAGCCGGGACGGACCTCTAGTAAAAAATATGTTCAGATGCAAATCGTTAAAAAAATACTTTTTACTTTCAATACGAAACTTTATACATTTATCTAAATAAAACGAATCCTCCAAATTAATCACGTAAGATGGCGAGACTGTCTCAAAAATTTCTCAAAATATAATCAAGGAAACAATGTTTTTTCCACGTCTTAGAACAAAAATAAAACCACCAAGCCTTAATATATAACATAATACTACTGAGCATAAAAAAATCTTCTCTTTATTACGGAATACGAAGGATTTTTTATTATAAACATAATATTATAATAAGCTGCATCACAATATACGTAAAGATCTTCAATGAAGATACCCCTACTTCGTTCGTTAGCATTTCTTGTTCATATCATTTTATATCAGGAAAGTCTTCAAGACATTTTCTTTTAACATTTTTATATTTCTTCAAGATTAATTTTATTGAAGTTTTATATTTATTGTATCAGTTGCGCGAATGAAAGTAGAATTCAAATCTGCGTTAAATTGGCTTTTCGTAGATTTTTGTGTACGAAATGATTGATTGAATACCTAAATACCTTTATCTATATAATATATATAAAACTCAAAGGTGACTGATATTACAACGAAGTGATCTATCAACGCACAGCCCAAACCACTGGACGTATCGGGCTGAAATTTGGCATGCAGGTAGATGTTAAGACGTAGGCATCCGCTAAGAAAGGATTTCCCGAAATTCTTGTGGGAACGGGGAAAAACGGGGATGCACGTACAAAGTCGTGTGCGGAAGCTAGTTAATATCTAATGTCCTTCGATCTTTATTATTAAAAAGGAAGGCAGGTAATCTTTGGTTTTTTCTTTTACTTTTTTTCAAGTAAGTTTCTATTGTATTACTCATTGTTTTATGTGAATTTGACATAGATATAGCAGATCTATATTATTTTACCGCTTAAACATTGCTTGCTTATAATATATAGCAGTTAGACGTAATAAGACATCACCAAAATTAAACATCACGAAAACACAAAACAAAACGAACCGCCAACTCATTAAAGCGTGGCCGAATTGAAAAATAAATCCGACCAGATGTTCCACCGTGTTATTAAAGTTAAAAATAATATCTTCACATGTCTGCGAAAGTTAGAAATGTTTACTGCAATCGAAACGATTCGCAGACAATGTGTCTTGTGACTTGTAAAATTTAAGTGGCTCTGTCGTTCGAGCATCTGCAGTGTATGATATTAAGTTTCTAGAATAGATTCGGATTACGGATATTGTATTTGTTATTGGTCCACCTGTTACTTTCTTAGCTATTAAAACAATATTGATCTTAATCTTAGATTGATATAATAGTCCTTAATCTAAGGACTCTGATTAAGCTTTTGTTAGATGTATCCTGTTAATTTATCTATACTGATTATTATAAAGCTGAAGAGTTTGTTTGTTTGAACGAGCTTATCTCATGAACTATTGGTCCGATTTCAATTTTCAAATTCTTTCAGTGTTAGATAGCCCATTCGGCGAGGAAAGCTGTAGGCTATATATCATCACGTTAAGACCAACAGGAGCGGAGCCACGCGGGTGAAACCGCGGAGCGCAGCTAGGTAGTTCAGAAACATTAGATATAGCTACATGTTTTCCTTCTATGTCTATACTATCTATACTAATATTATAAAGAGGAAAGGTTTGTAATTATGTATGTATGGTTTTCACTCATAAACTACTGGACCGATTTCAAAAATTCTTTCACCATTAGAAAGCTGCATCTTCACTGAGCAACATAGGCTATATTGCATTTTCAAATAAATTAAAGATCCTTACCAAAAATGCAATAATATAACCCAAGGTGTAAAAAATTCCTTAATAAAAATTCTGTCATCGCGTGCGCTGCGGAATCTATTCCTTGAAGTACGAGGATGGTTCTTATGAAAAAAAAACGTAAACATGTAGATACCACCGGCGAAGCCGGGGCGGATTGCTAGTTGTAGATACTTTAGCATTAATTTCAATCGATACAATATAGGAAGCAATACATTCTATCAAGGGTGTAATTGATACGAGTAATATCACATTACGATTGAGAATAGCCAGCTACGTAGAATTTATAGTGCACGAATATGCCCATACAAACGCAAAGACTTTTCAAGCACTTGACACCAATCTCACCTAAGCATTATCGTTTTATAGTGTTATGTTATTATCTGTGCCTAAAACTTACATGTAGATTATGCCTGAACAAAGAGGAAAAGCCTACACTTTGACTTTGAACAAATCGAAATACTAGGTATCCGTCTGAAAACCCAATTGAACACACCCCCAAATATTATAAGGGTACTCAAATTTATTGTGAACTAGGCTGACGACTCCCTGTATTTAATTTGTACAAAATTGAAGAAATAAACAATTGTTAAATTCTGTATTGGAATCAAATATTGTATCCGAAACTGAAATTCAACAAACTTTAATTACAATTGAAAAGTGGATCGCAATCAAACAAAATATAAATTCCTTTATTCAATTGTGAGAAAATAAATAATTACAAAGGTAAGAAACATTTACAGAACAATTAAGACGAATTGAAATAAGCTCGTTTTATTTCTTCAACTGGCCGTTTGAACTAAAAAATCACGAAATTATACTTTAAGAGAACTTTTTTCGAGCACGGGGATAAAAGAGAAAAATTTTTGCAATTAAAATTGTCTGACTTTAAAACTCTTTTTAACACTATTGGTGCCGCAACTTTGAAGATTCCTACTTGAGTTTTCGCGTAATTTCTCGATATAATAAGTTCTTTGATTGATCGTTTGTGCATTCAGCAGGTAATCAAGAGCCTCAAAGGATAATTTATTGACGAAACGGTATTATAAAGGATGTAACTAGGGTAAACCATTGTTTACAAATTTAAAGATTTATTCCACCATAACCATATTCGTGTTACATTCAAACATGGATGTAACACGAATATGGTTTGTTACAAAACCATTTTTAACATAGAGTTCTTCCCAAGTATTCGGCTAGTACCTAAGATAATCATTCGATAATATTTTTAAATATATTATTATTATGATTAACATCAATCTGTATTAGGTATTTAATCCGCCAAGGAGATAAGAATAATAATTCCTATAAATATATTATAAAAATTGACTAAGCTGCAATGTTATTAGAGTAAAATATTTTATGCAATGATAATACTTTTTATATTTCTTCTTATTATAATTTAATTTCATAATATAAACGATGAAACCTAAATAACACATCACGTATAATGAAAGACGGGCGTCACGGAATAAACTTGTTAATTAAACCTCGTTGTTTTTTAACGCTTGTGAAAAATTGTGTTGAAAATGTTTGCCGCCGTGCTGAAATTTCTCTGTATTTTAAGAAATTTTGCGACATAAAATACGATTATTTTATACTTCATTCACCTTTGATAGTGAGTTACAATAATATATATATTTATCTTAGAAACAAAGCATGAATATAGAAACAATAGATTTTAAGTATTATTCGAATGAATGATACCTACTTAATAATACCCTCTCAGATAATTTAAAACAAAATAACGCAATCTATACAATATTTTATGCAGATAAAGTTAACTGACAATAATAATTATTATAATTCAAGTCTGACTAAGGTTATTTTGGGTTATTTAGCATTTTGTGATTTTTAATAAATAATCAGAATGAAATTTAAATACTAAAATCGCGTTTAAAATTCGCTGAAAAGTCTTTAATTTCTAAAAGCATACATGTAAATTATGTCCAAGTCTAGCTTGAACAATTCTAGAATGTTCTATAACTACTGAACTACAGCTAGATAATGTGAAGTCACTTTGAAATATTACCAAGTGCACTTCGCTTGCCTCAAATTAGAAATTAATTAACATCTGCTACCAGTACGATTCCGTTGTTTCTCTATATTAGGGTAAAAGTGGGATAGATGCCCCACTTTTTGAAATAGCCTCATAATTTTAAAAAAACATGAATCTTATACGAACACTTTGTATGAATATAGCTAGGTTAATTATCTGTTTTGAATTACTATATATATTTTTTATCCTATCATTTATAGATAATGTGTAATAAATATTTTTGTAGAACACGTTTTTTGAGGATAGATGCCTACCTAGTTGGATAGTTGCCCCACCATGAAAATACTAAGGAGGATAGATGCCTACAGAGTGGGATAGATGCCTTACATACTCTATAAACGCGAAATCTAATAAAATTTATATGATAAACCAGTAAATGTCATGTTAACATAGTTGTTCTGTTGTCCAAGAATATACTTGCGTTCACACTCCTTCTTTTCTTTTGTATTTTCGTGGAGTGGTTCTCCTACAATCAGTATAAGGGCAGATCATTAATAAGTAAGTATACATAACAAAAAAGCAAATTAAACGAGTAAAATCGGATAACATAGAGAAAACCTCTGACGCAATCAGGTAAAAATATAAACAGTTCCTGTGATTATCGATAATAACATATAGTACATATGTATTGAGGGATAGATGCCCTTAGAGGCCCCTAAGGGCATCTATCCCTCGAAAAGAAAGGGGCAACTATCCTTTTTGATAAGGATAGCTGCCCCAGTATTTTTTTTATTAAATAAAAATAAAAGAGCCACTATTTTCACTTAGATTTGTACTTAATGAACTAGTGTATAGACATAATAAGAAATATAGTGAAATTTATTAATACTTATAAAGTTATGCAAAGGCAAATATCAACCTTTTTAAATTTTAACGTGTTCGTGAAGTTCGCCCTGGATATTATAACACGCACTAGCGAAACACGTCTTCACCAAACAACGGCTCATGCGTACCCGAGGTGCGGGGTGATAGGAGCTCCTATTTAAATCATTAATTCGTAGTCACGACTCTGGGAAGTGAGGTTTTTTGAAAATGGGGCATCTATCCCCGTGCGGCATCTATCCCACTTTTACCCTATTTTAGTTGCTATAGCAATTGTGTTATACGTTTGTTTTGGCTATGTGTTTGGATATTCTATACTACTAATAAAATAAAGCTGAAAAGTTTGTTTGTTTGTGCTTGCTAATGTCGGTTACTGTGGTCCGAGTTCAAAAATTGTACAGTAGGATATGTACGTGATCTCTGAGCGTTATAGGCTATAATATAATAATAATGATTGTAAGTACATAAATTGTTAATTTTAATATTGCCTACCTACTAATAGAGAGTTTATAATTTTTTTTATTATTATTAATAGCGACTTCGCACGCGCAGTCAAACAGAAATAAAAAAATCTAGTTCCCGTTTATCCCATGCCATTATTTACAGAAGCGTGAGTTTATTCCAAATTATTTAAGAAACACCTACGAGTATCAATTAGAAACAAAAACAAAAATATCCAATGCTTTGGAAAATTAAAACACTGTTAAAAATCGAGATATTTTCAAGGATGTCGAAAAATTATAACTTTCAAGCGTGAGTAATGAGTTAAAATACTTAGTTTAATAAAAATACAGTGATTATTAATTAATGTAAACTTTAACACATGGATATTGTATAGTGAAGTCACTGTTCCAAATATATTAATTAGTTCATAAATTACCGTAACTGGTTACAAGTCCATTAATCGCACAAATACAAGACCAATTAGTGAGAATCGATTGAACGCAAACATTAAAACTGTCAATGACGCAATTAAGCTGAATGCCGCTTCATTTTTATCTAAATCGTTCTGTTAAGACAATTGCTATCAGGAGGCACTATGGAGCTATTATTGTGGGCTCTGTCTATAAAATCCCCTTTTGTCTGTCCCGCTGGATAATGAAGAATCTAAGTAATAACGCAGGGGATCACGTGCCTCCATTGTGCTCCTGAATTATTATCATTACTCTATTTTTAATAGTCATACGTGCGTGTCATTAAAAGAATGAGGTAAATAGGCAAACGTCATTAGTACTGAAAAGAAATAAAGCCCCGTTTCTGTGATGCTTTGTTTCGTATTTGAAATTTCGTTTAGTTAATAATGATCTTTTCATATGTGCGTTTTAGTGTTCGTTTTGTATACGCTTTTGTTTGTGTGTGGAACCTTTTAATATTTGCTTTTCTTTTAAATGGTATTTCAGTTCTGCAATTTAAGAGATCTTTTGTATTTATAATGCAGATGATATTTGAAAAACAAGATTAATTCATGTAATTTACGTTTACTATTTACTTGTTTCGTATCATTGCTAAAATAATGTATAATTATTCACTGTCTAAAAACTTACACACACATAAGCATTAATAATTCTAACAGTGTCGTGATATAGAGGTCTATCCTCTCAATGGAACCTTTCAGAGCGATAGATCATATAGATTAAGATGATAAAAATAATATACCTATTATAACATGGGTCAAGATCAATAAAATGTCAGTCAGAGCTAAAAAACAGACAAAAATATAAAATCAATTATAACATCTGCAACAAGAAACTTATTATTGTGATACTAAATAAATTATATTTATAGCTACAAACATTGAAAGATTTTTTTTTCTAACCACAAACAAAAACAACAATTATAATAAATTATCCATCAAATTAGTTTACCTGCATCACCAAGAATTTAATCAGCGAACCAACATGCATTACAGAACATAAAACATTTCTACCGCACAAAAGAGACAAAGAAAAGATGGCGTCCGTCCGAGCAAAGAAAAGACAGGAGAGAATATTGCGGGGAAAAGGCATGAGAAATTAAACAACGGTATTTCAGTTTGTCATGCCCACTGCTATTGTCGTATTACCCGCCTTTGAGCTTTTTATCACTTATTCTTTAATACAGGCGAAATAAATTGTAACTAATATGGGAGTTTTATTTAAAGCCCAGATAGTAGTGTGGTTATGGATGTCATATTAACACTATGATAAAAGTATGGTAGCTTAAAGTAAAAGTTTCTAGAAATTTGAACATAGTATAAAAAAGTGGGAAAAAAATACAGACATGATTTATGAAATGTTAATGCATATTTTATGAGCAATATAATGTACAACCACATTGTATAGTCCTCTTCTACAAAAAAGACTTGATCGATGTTTAATTCCACGTTTCATTTTAAACCAACTTTCATAACATGTTCAGTTTTATAGACCTTAACACCACGTATTTAAGAACAATATCGCAAAGCAAATCATAATGAAGAAATAATTGAAACTAACAGTTTCGAATAATATCCAGCCAGAACCCGCAGTGCCCAAACATTGTCAAGTTTACTGCGAAATGTGAAACGGGCGCAACTCAAACAAATTGTCGAATTCAAAGCTACAACAAGCGAGTTAGTACGTGCAAGAGAATAAGTGCGGATTCGGTATATAGGTAACGTACTTTACACTCGATTTACATCGGGCCAATATGAGCGAAATGAATGTATGTCGCAGTCATATGGTTGAATCTGCTATTTGTTTGAGTGGATATAACGCTCGAAATGTTGTTGAATGACTAGTGCGTTCATCGAGTGACCACAGTTGCTGAGAATTTACTTTTTTCAAACGTCCACAAGAATTTTTCTTCTTAAGATTTAAGTATAGGTACTTATACATAGGGATAGAGAAAGCGACTTTATACTAAGTAGTAATGACGTTTAGTCAAGACGTTGAAATTTACATTAATCAACTTGACAAGTTGTCCTTCAATTCAATTAAATGTCGTCATTCAATAAACGCGCTAGTCATTCAATCAAATGGCAGATTCAACCACATAACTGCGACATGTAGAATGTAGGTGCATCAGCTATTCGATAGCTAACATTTTTCGTCACACGCTTAACGAACTTTGTTACAGAATGAACCTACGTGACAATGTTGGAACATATTTATGGATCAGACGCTTTTTTACGATATGAAACTTTTCGGTGGTAGTGTGTAATAAAATGTTTGAAACGTAAATTTCAAAGTAAAAAAGATTGGATAAAAATTCAACAAAATAATCTTTTAGTTTTATGTTCAATTTTAATTTTGTTTGTATAGATTTTATTCGTCTGAGTATAATATGACGATTCCAACACGGCACTAATTAATACATCAATTAAGCTTATATGTTTTGATGACATTTGATCTATAGACACTCGTGTTCATTATTTCCAATCTCCTTGATTTCGTACTAAATCTACAAGCCAAAATATATTAATATCGCTTTCAACCAATTTAGTTTTCGACTCAAATGCCCAATTCTGTGGCACTAATTTAGTCTCCCACCAAATCTATAAATATAGCTCCTGCCAAATTTATCAAAGCAAACTAACACTATGATAGTGTTAGGGGATAAAGGCCAATATAACGATACGTTTGTGCCAATCGATTACGCTAACGCAACTAATTGAGTAATCGTTAATCAAAGGGTTATAATTTAGTACATGGATGATGTACTCAGAGTGACATCATGTGACATTCTACATGACTATGTCCTGTTTATGATTACATAATGTCACGTGATGTCTGTGCATATATTTGCTATCCATCATAAAATATGAATGGTGTCAAGATAAACTGATGATGCTGTATTGTAACAGAGACATGGTTTGGTCGTAATTATTAATAAGCAAGGAGCCTCGTAATAATAGGTTTCTATTATTACGTTAGTCATGCAATTTTCATTGTAAAAGCTTATTTACACTTATACCCGTTTATTAACATTTTTTTTGGCAGATGCCTACATTATAGTGACATATAAATTTTCAGTCTAATTTGGTCCAGTAGTTATCGTATATAATATTATAATTATGGTAATAACGATTCTCTTCTTCTTCGTCCATTGAAGCGGTTTTATTCAAAAACGAAGTCTAATATTAGCAGGCCTTTATAACAGAGCAAGTTCTATTTCTATACACCTATAGGTTGGAAGAAAATAGTGATTATTTTCATAATGTCATTGTAAATTTGACCGCATACTTTTAAAATATTTTACTCCGTATGCAAAAGGCAGTTTTACAAACAAGTGACTCTCACACATTGCTATTTGTCGTGAATAATATTACGTTTAAAATTATTTCAGCTTAAATAGGTCAGAGCTCGAACAAAAAGTGCTCGTGTTATGAATATTGTATAATAACATTTCTTCGAACTTTATATTTCATAAAATTTGTAACGGTGCGTATAATTAAAATGGTCAATCCTATTAGTAAATAAATCACTCTATAGCTTTAAATGGATGTGAATTGTGAAGATGTTTATTATTGCATTTCATACGGAAATTTCTAGAGATTTTTTGTGGTAATTTTGAAATGTGTATATCTCGATAAGGACTATGTTTTATGTAGGTAGCGCAAGCAAAGTCGCAGATTCAAATAAGTAATATAATCATGTTTAATAAACACAAAGAAGGCGTGTTGTTGAAACGTTATATTGTGTCTATCGTGTCTAATGCTTATTTAATTTCTGTTCTTATTTATAGCCGTGCCTGAACTCCAAAGCAAATTATATTTGTGCTTATATAATAAACATATTTAAATTTATTCATTGATATAGTGTCCTACTTAAACTGATGGTTAATACTAGATTTAGTAGAACCTGAAACCTAAGGGAGTTCTTGTTAAACACACAATACTAAAATTACATTGTATTGAAAACAAGGTCCATTTAATATTCGACATTCTATAATATCCCGCATATATAATTATTTAATGGATCAAATAACTTTCGGGTACATTACGTTTTATGGAAATTTACATATATCCAACAGTTATTATGCAAATACCTCCAATATGGTACAATTAAAAATATGTTTGTACAATGAATCCATACTTAATATTATAAATGCGAAAGTAACTCTGTCTGTCTGTCTGTTACTCAATCACGCCTTAACTACTGAACCAATTTGCATGAAATTTGGTAAAGAGATATTTTGATACCCGAGAAAGGACATAGGATAGGTTTTATCCCGGAAATCCTACGGGAACGGGTTTTTCTTTGAAAACGCGGGCGAAGCCGCGGGCGGAAAGCTAGTATTTAATATTTTGTTAAGTATTTAAATTAGTGCATACTTAGTAAATACTGATGCAACAAATTCGAGTTAAAATGTTGCATTTAAAATCCATGCTTTTAATAGACACTGGAAGTAAATATTCGGTTTTCCTTTTAAAAATTGCTGTTTACAGAAAATACCTTTTTTATCGTTTCTTATGAAAGTCGAACAGTAATCATCTCGACCTTAGACTTTAAAGGCGCAAAAAAGAAGTTAAAATTATTTTTTGCAAACCATTACCTTATCTAATTTAAATGAATCACTTGTAAAGAAATATTTTAGATAAAATTATCTACAAAATTTATGTTTGAAACGAAATTTATCTTAATTAAATAATACTTCAAGGTCGTTGTTAATTAACCTAATTTAGGTTATATTGAAGAAAAAATTACCTAGGGATCCTCAGTAATACAAATTTTAGAGTTAATCAAACTAGTAGTACCTAATAAGTAGGTATTATATTATAATTACTAGTTACTACATTACTAAATAGTTATTTATGTAGAGTTTGAATTGAATATTTACATTTTATATTATGTATAAGTTAAAAGAGTAACAATGCGTGTGTAGATTTTTTCCCAAAAAAAAAAGAAAGAGAATAATGTGTGTAGACCTTACTATTCCAAAATATGGAAGTAAATAAAACATCTTGAGCATTTTATTTCTAAAAATAGTATCTAACAACATCAAATACCAACAAACATAATAGCAAGAAGATAGATAACTTAATCGTTATCAATACCGTTCGTAAACTACATACCTTATACATTACACATTAACCTTATACATTATACATACCTTAGGGTAAAAGTGGGATAGATGCCCTACTTTTTGAAATAGCCTCATAATTTTAAATACATGAATCTTATACGAACACTTTGTATGAATATAGCTAGGTTAATTATCTGTTTTGAATTACTATATATATTTTTTATCCTATCATTTATAGATAATGTGTAATAAATATTTTTGTAGAACACCTTTTTTGAGGATAGATGCCTACCTAGTTGGATAGTTGCCCCACCATGAAAATACTAAGGAGGATAGATGCCTGCAGAGTGGGATAGATGCCTTACATACTCTATAAACGCGAAATCTAATAAAATTAATATGATAAACCAGCAAATGTCATGTTAACATAGTTGTTCTGTTGTCCAAGAATATACTTGCGCTCGCACTCCTTCTTTTCTTTTGTAATTTCGTGGCGTGGTTCTCCTACAATCAGTATAAGGACAGATCATTAATAAGTAAGTATACATAACAAAAAAAGCAAATTAAACGAGTAAAATCGGTTAATATAGAGAAAACCTCTGACGCAATCAGGTAAAAATATAAACAGTACTTGTGATTATCGATAATAACATGTACATATGTATTGAGGGATAGATGCCCTTAGAGGCCCCTAAGGGCATCTATCCCTCGAAAAAAAAAGGGGCAACTATCCTTTTTGATAAGGATAGCTGCCCCAGTATTTTTTTTATTAAATAAAAACAAATGAGCCACTATTTTCACTTAGATTTGTACTTAATGAACCAGTGTATAGACATAATAAGAAATATAGTGCAATTTATTAATACTTATAAAGTTATGCAAAGGCAAATATCAACCTTTTTAAATTTTAACGTGTTCGTGAAGTTCGCCGCGGATATTATAACACACACTAGCGAAACACGTCTTCACCAAACAACAGCTCATACGTACCCGAGGTGCGGGATGATAGGAACTCCTATTTAAATCATTAATTCGTAGTCACGACTCTGCGAAGTGAGGTTTTTTGAAAATGAGGCATCTATCCCCGTGCGGCATCTATCCCACTTTTACCCTATATATCTATCCTCTACCTTAGGTGGCCTGGAAGAAATCGCTTGTAAGCGATAAGGTCACCTTTTGTACTTTACCTCGCATCCATACAAATATACTACAGTATACACATTGTAATGTTAAATGGTGTGGTACAATAAATGGTTAAATAAATAAATACCTATAGTTACATATATCTAGTACACTTCCAAATACACCAATATATCGATTCTAAGTATAATCTAAGATTGTAAAGCAATGTCAAGAGCAAAACCGTGTCCCCATCTTGAGAATACTGTTGAATAATAGCTATTCAGAGCCTTTGATACCGATTCCCTTACATTACGTTCGATTAATGTGGGGCTACCTCTGAATAGACTGTCCCGTAATTTATATAGCAAATTATTTCAATAAAATACGCGGTATTTGAAGAAAATTACGACGTCATTGGATGAGCTATTTCTTGTGAATGAGGACTAATTTTATTCAATACTGGCTAAACTGGGGAACTACGTAGCTTATTTTATTTTCTCAATATTAAAAAAAAAGACGTGTGGCACTCGGGGACTGCCGCGGTAAAGCTATTGCATGCTGTGCCTTCAAGCCACACCTCCGTGCCCGTCGGGGTGGGGAGCGTGAGGTTTTTTCGTTACGGAATTTCTGGATTCGGTCCCCGCGCTCAAGGCCCGCGATAGAAGCTATGCAATAGCTTAATAGAATGCATTCGTTGAAGCCAGATCAACAAACAAAATATGATATAATCCATAACTCCTAAATGAGCAAATATCCAGATATTATACAATCCAGCTATATTGATTGTAAGTTTTAAGAATGAAGCTGCAAAAAAGTACTTTCATGCCTTAAATATTTTTAATTATTGAAGTGAAACTTCTTTATCGGGGTTGGAAAAAAATTTAGTGTAAAATTTATTCGTTACGCGTGACATTTTTCCGTTACGCGCCATCTTTTTCTTATCCCTACCACGCGTGATTCGACGTATTTCTGTAAAGTTGCATATAACAAATTATTTTTTTGAAAAGTAAGGTCATAAAGAAGTTTCACTTCTTACGTGTGTACACTAGTACACGCCCCCTTTTTTTACATTTACGATACCTTCTACATACCCAATATTATGTAAGTTAACTAGAATTACATTAATCATCTCATCTTAATTATTTATTCAATAAATAAGTTTGATCCCCACGTGCTTTAAGAAATTATTCTATAAATCTTCGCAAATTGTAAAAATATTACCACCAAACACAATATACTAAGGAATAAAAATATTTCTAAGAACTCACTCTATTTTAATGTAGGGTACATTTGAGTACAATGTCCCTTCAAGCCCTCACACTTCACATTCTCAGTTCATATTTCACAGAATAATAAGCTGAGTAAAAATTTAAGCTCCCTTCAACGCTTCTACATTTAGCATTTGTCTCCCAATATGTTACTTATAAAGGCACTTTCACACTTAATATTACCTCGGCTTATATTGAGTGCTCATGTACTGAAAATTCGTTATTTTTGTTTAGTACTTTGTTTTTCATACTGATAGTGATCATTTGGCCTACAAATACAATACAATTATTTTATATTTACAAGTTTAATTCCCAAAATTCGTTTGAAATTATTATTATTTATTACGATGGCTTTAAAGTATAATTGTCGAGATAAATAATATACTGATCAAATCGTTTTATCTATATCTATTACGTAAATCCTAAATTAAGATAGAATAGAATAATTATAAATTTATAAAGAACTAGCCGCTCCGCGCGGTTTCACCCCCGTGGCTCCTCTCCTGTTGGTCGTAGCGTGATGATTTATATAGCCTATAGCCTTCTTCGATAAATGAGCTATCTAACACTGAAAGAATTTTTCAAATCGGACCAGTAGTTCTCGAGATTAGCGCGTTCAAACAAACAAACTCTTCAGCTTTACAATATTAAGTATAGAAAAATTCGATCACGAGGCGGGACTCGAACCCGCAAACTTGAATGCCGTAAAACCAATAATATCAAATTCATATCATATTCAGAATATAATTAATTTCATACTACAAATATTATGTATGTTGAGTTTTATTTAAATGTTTCACGAATGTAAAACCGTCTTTATTTGCCGTACCACTGCGGACTGCACGATGCTGCGGACTCGAAAGGCTTTCACGGCAACGCTCTGCTTTCCTTATATTTATATTTACACTTCGTTGAACCGTCAGATGTTTCTTAAAACAATCTACAACTTGGCATACGTTAAAACAATAATACTGTGTCAAATTTTGGTGAGACATTGAGAAGGTCAATACCTTCTCAATGGTTACTATTTTTTGATGTGAAAGCGCGTTATTAAAGCGTGTATAGGGTATGGCTTTATATCGTTTATTTAAAGTAATCTGTCGTAAAAAGTATACCTCATGTAAATGACACTACAGTGTGTATGGCCTTTAAAGATAATTTTTAGTTTTTCTCCTATAAGTTATGTTTATTTATTTAGATTACCAACAAGTAAGTTATATTATATATAATGCTTTACGCAAGTCACCAAACATTATTTCGCATTTCCCAATTAAACTTTTTTATTTGAGAATTTATACGTTAGTACCTAGAAGTTTATAGCTTGTAACTTACACCAAAACATAAGTATACATAAGGGAAAAATTGTCTTGCTTATTAAGGAATGTATCAAATCTATTTTCTTTGGCTATTACGAACAAGAGGACTTTCGAGTCTGATTTGAGCTTTCATAGATAACTGTTGTATTAATTTTAGACATTCGTTCTCCAATCTCCTTATTTTCTTTTGTTACAGACAAAGGTATATTAAATTTTATTTCAACTATATAATATAATGTATATATACATTATTCTACACATTTAAAGTAACATAAAGCGAAACACAACATTTACATAATAACTTTTATTTGCACCATTTCATTCATTGTAAAATCCCCTCACATTTATCTCCTACGTTTGAAACAGTATTTCATCACACACATAAAAATATTTAAGTTAGTAAATTCGTTTCTATCTAGATACCCTCGTAATTTTTAATAAGTGCCGTATACTGACACAAGCGGCGCCAAAGTATCAAAATGGCCTCCAAAACTAATATTACTTTCTCCTTACGGCTCGTTACTTCAGAAACGCCTTGAATTTACGTCCATATCTTTTTGTGAAAAGAGAATTAATGGATATATTTTTTATGCAACGTAATTCATTCTTAGTGAAAGAAAACTTAATTTGTTAGATTGGGCTCGTTTAGTTTCAGTCGTACCAATAGAGAAATGTACAAAGATGTACGTTTTTATGTATTTTATAAATACGTACGTAAATATGTACGTATATCATAAAATGATGATAAGAAAAAAATGACGAAGCATAAAATGATGAAATTAATTTAAAAGTTATATACGATTGGAAAATCTTCCAAAAATGTCTTTAAAACATGTGTTATAATTTTCTTTTCAGTAATTTATCGTAGCACTTGAACCCATGAAAATCCTAATCAGATTTGGTAACAACTGAATTAAGTAATTAGAGATAGACTAATCTGAAATCCTCTTTTTATTTTATAATGAACTGTATTTTATTATATATAATATGCATTCTACTTTATATAACAGTTGAAAAATGGTGATATAAATATTCATAGCACTCATTTTTAAGACACTTGGTCCCTTTTTTGTTAACTCCCACAAAAAAGAACTAACATACCAGTAAACAAACTAAATTAGATCATAAATCACTTTAACTAGCCAGACGCAATATAATCTTTACCATACCCAAACGATTTGACAAAATCTATACTAATATTATAAAGCTGAAGAGTTGTTTGTTTATTTGAACGCGCTAATCTCAGGAACTACTGATCCGATTTGAAAAATTATTTCTGTGTTAGATAGCCCATTTATCGAGGAAAGCTATATAGGCTTTATCATCACGCTAAGACCAACAGGAGCGGAGTATTGCGGATAAAACCGCGGGGCACTTTTAGTAAAAAATATACGTCCAAATTTTTTCAAGCATACAATCATAAAAGTAAAGGCGATCCACAAACGTACCAGCCAGTATTTATTTACCATAATGAGACAATTGTGGTATATATTGTGAGGACCCTCATTAAACCGAAACGTTCGTCCCATATTGCGACATTATTGCTATTTATAATATAATAATATTTAAGGTTTATAAGCTTTTATTACGATCTACACCACAGCGTTTATATCGGTAATAATAGTTAATGCCTTCGAGGCACATTTAGGGTTACTAAGTTTAGGATTTAAGGCGGTCACGTAAGTCTTAGACGAATTGAAATGATTTGATAAAATGAATATTCCAATTTCATGCAAAATAGGCGACAGATGTAGACTAGGATACGTTATAATAATTTAATTTTGTCTCTAGAATATGGTGACATTGAATTTCGAGATAGATATAATCTCTATATTTAAACAGTAGAGATATAAGAATGTACTGTTGTTCAACAATAGGTAGGTCTCTCGTAAATAGTTTGTACGCATCCAAAACTGGAAGAATTGATTTCTTTTCTAATAATGAAAAGCTATTGATACGATCTATTTTTTATTTAAGAAAATTCACTACCTCACATTGCTATAAAAATTAAGACTATGACGTCACCAAACATCTACCATACTATATAATGACGTCACAATGAGCACACTTGTCCAAATAATTTCGTTCAGTATCCAATTTTAGAGGCTGTAATTGATTTGCTCATTGAATTGGTAAAATTGCAATGCAGATGTGGCCTGCCCCGGTTTTAGCTGTTCTTATACACCTCAATAAATTCGCATATCTGCTGAATATTTGGCCATTTGTATAATCAATAGATGTGAAATGAAACATTTTAAGCTCTAGAAAATAAATTTTGTACGAAGTCTTTAAAAATGATGTTTTAAGGAGAGGAAATTGGGGTATGTGTTGCAAATTCAGTAAGTTGATATTCTAGTTTCTTGATTTTATAAAGTTTTTAGATAACTATGTACAATAGGTACATGAACTTTCATTTCATTTCAAATAATCGATACCTAAGAGAAAAGCCCTTCATCGCTTTTCATTATAATGTTTAACACAATTTCAATTGTATTCAGCATTTCAGATATTTCATAACATACATTATTATTTGTATGTAATAACTCGTTACCAATTTTATACGAATCAGTATTGAAAGTCAATACTCGACCCAGTTCGGAACAAAGCATGGCCTCTCGAACATTTAAAATTTGATGTATCTACTACTAGACCTTTGTTTTATACATTTGTTTATGGAAAATTATAAAAACATTATATTCAAAAATTTATGCAAACAGCGCCTAGAAATGTGCAATTAATCTTGGTTCATATTTTTCTTACGAAACGTTAAAACAGGTTAAAATATGATAGTGTCAAAAGACAGAAACTTTTGTCTTAACTTGAGAAATTGCCTTAGCTTTTGCGCTTCTGGAAAATTTTTACTTTTTATTTGTATTTCGTTGTTCTTTAAATGGAGCTGTGGATATTTATTTCGTACGTGTGTGAGGTTTAAAGAGACCAGTAAATTTGGAATTATTTCCCGAGGGTCAAAAGGTCAGAGATTAATCGGTTGAACCCAAGATAAGGTATTTAGGATTTTATCTCTTAAATGTTTATAAAAGGCTTTTATGGTCATTAACATTCTTAGCGGGACGTGCTGTTTACTGGAGAGGAAAAAATTACTTTCTTTACGCCTTGACTTGTTCGCAATAAGTACTTAACGAAATTTGTGTCGCTTTTTATTACCCGTGACTCCTGAATGGATTAAGAGGTAGTTAATGATAATAATATGAGTCTTATCTGTTTTATTTATTTATTTACTCTTTATTGTACAACAGTCTTATAAAATAAAAGTACAACAAAACCATTCAAAATGTACAAATGGCGGCCTTATGGCTCTAAGCCATCTCTGCCAGGCAACCTTCAGGACAGAGCATAATATATGTTTTATTTCAAATTTGTTTAACAAATACGCTGAACTCTACTATTGTAGTGTATGTAGTAGTGTAGGCAGTAATGAAAGTATCAAAGCTCTTTAGCCTATCTATGCAATGATCGTTTCTGTCCATTAAGCCTGGTACCATCTTTTCTCGAATGTTCCATTACGAGATTTTTCCAGAAATTGTCTTATATCCCGGCCACAAATCTAGAATGGCATTCGTTTCTAACTCCTTTATACTAGAAGCAGCTGTCGTTTTGATTCTGCTATAATTCTTCAGGTTTGTCTGTGATGCGAGAAATGTGGACACGAATTTTGTTTTAAAATGTTTTTGAGTGTGAAGTAGTAATGAATGAGATAATGTCTTAGTTTAAATTTTGGGTTCAATGGTAGAAGATTAAAGATATGCTATTAATGCTAATCCTAAAAATTCTAATAAATATTTTAAATGCGAAAGTTTGTGAGGATGGATGTTTGTACTCTTTCGCGTAAATACTACTGCTGGATAGGCTACTTTTATCCCGGAAATCCCACAGAAATGGGAACTGTGCGGGTTTTTCTTTGAAAACGCAGACGACGCCGCGGGCGTTAATCTAGTAAAAGTATACGTACATGCTTTTAAAAGATAATCCGTTTAATGGATGGCCAAGGTAATTTTGTTAATGTTGTAAATAAATAAATTACAGATTTTAATTATAATTGTTATTATTCATTCTGAAGATTCGATCCGAATGGTAAACGAGAGTATGTCTCATTAAAATGATAATGTAAGCAGATTATTATAGGCTATTAAATTTTAATAATATACACTATGTATAACAGAAAAAGCTTATAAGCGATATTATCTTAAATACATATATTTTGTCCACAATTTAGAGTTATACCAGATAAGGTCCCGGGATAAAAATAACTCATGACGTATATACTTATTCTTGGAAATAATCTTTTTGCATATTAAATTTTAACTTAATCCTACTTTTGCATAAAAATGTAATAAATATTTTCATATTCGTCCAAAACAACACAATTTATTAAAGTAGGAGGCTATTATTTAATGAAAAATACGTTATGAAATTTCCATGAAAATAAGCTCCTTACACTAAGCCAATTAGCATTAATAGTTTATCTCAATATAACCAATATTAGAGTTAATCCAGATTAATTTTACAAAAGGTAAAATTACTGATATTCAAAAGATAGAAGCAGTTTTCAATTTAAAAACTTAATTTTCTATATTTTATTAGATAAATACGAATAAAATATGTTTTTATGTAGATATTGATAGAAAAATTTTCCTTTAAAATTGTACTTTTATAAATGGTGAAAATACTTACATTAATACTCTTTTTAATCTGGTCAAAAAACTTGTAATAGGTACTATGGTATGAAATAATATCATTGTATCAAATATGTGGAAGTCTAATAACAAGAAGGTATATATACCTAGGCTCAAATTAAAGTTAAAATAAGAATTAAAACCATCAAAAACTAACAGCATGTTCTCATAATTTACAAGTTCCATTCCTGCATGTAAACGTTCACAAAGTGACGGTTTGCATTTAACTCAATCCACTCGAGTAAGTTTTTCTTCTCATTAAAGTAAATAAGAAGTGCCTTTTAGAAATTATAATTCTTGCTCTCTAAGACTCGGAGGAAATATTTCGTATTCTGCCTGAATGCGGGAAGCACTTAAGTCTAAATGCTGAACATTTTAGCGTTAAGAAAAACAAAATATACAACCGTCTTAATGTATAGTGGAGTGTGTTGTGGTTTTGGCAATTAGTTTGACCGTGTCATGCTTACGTAAAGTTAGTTTGTAAATACGAAAATACAGGAACAACTATGATGTATACAAACTTGTTTGGAATTAATTACAATTATGGATAGGTATTGTTATTGAAATATCATGCTGACATCTAAACATTATTTTATAATGATTTTTAATTACTTATAAGTCCAAAAATCACAGATGGAACACAATCTAAACAACACAAGTAATACAATATCATCAAATTATAATAACTGTATTACAATAACCTTCTTTAATTTCACTTTGAAAAATTTAAATAAAATATTTCAAAACTCGTATACCTACATTAACCAATTAAAGATGTTATTATTTTAAAACTTGCCACCAGCATTACTTTATCGACTATCAACATGCATGTTAAAACAAATATTCCGACAAATAACCCACTATTTTGATAGTGGTAAATCACAATTGCAATTAGTTTATCGACAGCTTAAATGTCGCGGTTTCAATTATATCGCATGTCAGAACAAACGGTTCGATGAAAAATTTTATTGATACAAAACGATTTTTCACGTGAGCGCTCTGAAGTTAGTTACGATTTGCAGTTAATACTGTGGAAGGATTTTCCAATTTGTATTGCGTGTTTCACGATTGAATAGAGGCTTGTGACGTCATTAATAAAGCGAAGTATTAATTTTCGCAACGCAAAAGTTTTGTCGCGATTTAATTACTTGTTTTATTTATTTAATCAATTGAAGGTTTATTGCTGTAGCGTTTTATGTATACATACATAAAACGCTCTTGTTTTTATTTTCAACCAAAACTGAGATAAAAATGTCAACTATATCAATTATTTTTTGTTTATTAATGCATAGTTAAATTAAAAAATACAGTACAGAGTATAGTTTTATACAATTATTATAGACTGGTTTGACCCGGATATGCTCCGATAGAGATGTTTTGAAAATATTTCCTATTCTAATCTTGTTAATTTTAAAAATGTTTGTAAATAATGAATAAATCTACACCGATAAAATATGAAAGCGTAGTAAGTTAAATATATTGAATAACTTTTACTCAGATAGGTA
>CAJQZN010041114.1:10803-29389 GCA_907164685.1 Colias eurytheme | reverse complement strand
CGTATGATAAAATACATACACTAAAATATCGTGTGTTAGCCACATCAAACGCTCACTGGCCATACCATTAATCTCACGGTGTCACAGTTAAGAATTATTTTACAGAGCTGCCAAAACTTTCTGAACATGGAGATAAAAAATACTTTGAACAGCCAAGAAACAAAGATAAATAAAGAGGATCTTGCGGTTGATAAGGATTCGGATCGTGTTAACTATTAGTTTGCGATAGAAAAAATCCGAACTTTATTTAGAGAATTTTTAAAATTTTTTAAGTGAAACTTCTGTGCGCGTAAAGAGTAAAATTTCAAGGTCGTGTCACGGCAATACAGTCACGTCATGGAGTAAGCCGGAAATTTTGACATCTTTAAATTTTTCGAACGAAGTTTCACTTCTGACACTTGTGCTTGGCACACACGCTCTTTTTTAAAATGCGTTTTTTAACCAAAAAGTCGAATAAGGCCTTTATTAAGCGTTATATAAAATCAATAAGAACTCAATATTTATTCCAGATAAATCCAGAAAACTTAATTTACCCCTATAATTAGCAAAATTGAAATTACGTGGGCTTTAACTCATTTGCGAAATAACTTCCTTTAGTACGGGATATCCGATAGTTTGAATAGTTTTAGATTCGTAAACAACTTTAAGAACAATGTTCGTTACGCAGTCAGCGAGTTCGAATCTTCGGAGATAACTTGTTTTATTATGTAGGTATATGTTTGCTTCACTACATAGTATAAAACAAAGTCGCTTACTCTGTCCCTATGTCCCTCTGTATGCTTAAATCTTTAAAACTACGCAACGGATTTTGATGCGGTTTTTTTTAAAGGAGTGATTCAAGAGGAAGGTTTTAGTATATAATTTATTATGTTTTAGACAAAGTGGGCGAAGCCGCGGGCGGAAAGCTAGTTGTTTATAATTCTAAGAAGCAATATTGTCGAGATAGAAGAGAATATCCTATCCTACTAATGTTATAAATGCGAAAGTTTGTGAGGATGGATGTGAATGTATGTTTGTTACTCTTTCACGCAAATACTACTGAACCGATTACAATGAAACTTAGCACACATGTAGAGGGTAACTTGGATTAACACGTAGGATAGATTTTATCCCGGAAATCTCACGGGAACGGGGAGTACGAGGGTTTTTCTTTGAAAACGCGGGTGAAACCGCGGGCGTAAAGCTAGTTAAATAAAAAATCGTATATAATATGCTCGTTTTACACGCGTCTATTATAAGAAAAAAAGACGTGTGGCACTCGGGGACTGCCGCGGTAAAGCTATTGCATAGCATGCCTTCAAGCCACATCTCCGACGGGAGCGTGAGGTTTTTTCGGTACGGATTTTCTCGGTTCGGTCCCCGCGCTTAAGGCCCGCGATAGAAGCTATGCAATAGCTTAAAAATTTTGTGGCGTGAACTTTTTTTGATTTAAGTACTTCTTTTTCAGCTGTGAGGCGCGAGGTAAACTGCACCGTGAGGCCTTCTGCTGCTTCTGCTTGAGGCAATGCCGTCATAGAATTAAATTTGCTATAAAAATACCTACGTCTTTATAACAAACTGTTCTTAGTATACACTTTTACGTATCAATTTTAGAACTCCGTACGTAAATTGAGAGAGAAAATTGATATGCGCAATATTTTTGGTATTCCAGCAATATTTACGTTCTATTCGTCGAACTAAATTCTGCTCGATTTACGTTCATTGCGTACGGAGTTCGAAAGCAAAGCATTAACCTGATTCTGTATCAGTTTCTAGTAAACTACAGAAAACTATGACAAAAGTTTTATTGTGTGTTATTCAGGGTACATATATTTATTACCTATGTACATAATATTATGTAAAATTATAATGTGCTGTTGCCCGCAGCTTCGCCTCCATGGAAATGATAAATTTTAAATGATCAAAATCCTTTCTTATCGGATGCCTACGTCCTAATATCTACCTGCGTGCCTAATTTCAGCCCGATCCGTTCAGTGGTTTGGGCTGTGCTTTGATAGATCACTATGTCAGTAACCTTTGAGTCTATATGTTTAGATATTTTGATGATTTAAAAAGATTTTACGCGGTTTCTTACCGATTCTTCTCCGCAGAAAGCTTTCCAAATCGGTGGTAATTGGAAAAACTATGTTATGACGTTTCAAAAGTGCTTCTAGAAACAACTAATTGAATAAATAAATATTTGAGTTTTAGAATGTTTGAATAGGACACCTACCATGTCTGCAGTAAATTTAATACAATGAATCGTGAACCATTAGCTTGTGAATTTGTAATCAAGTACTCCGTTTGCGGTGTGAAATTACTCTGTCATTTGCATTAGTTGATTAATGTTGATAGTTCGATCGATTGAATTGTTTTAGGTCACCTGCGATTAAGAAATGAACGGGAGTTATGGCTTTTAATCATGTTTACGCATAAAATGGAATATGGGTTAGGTAAAGCGAAGCATGACATATTCCTTTTATCTATACTTAATATTATAAAGCTGAAGAGTTTTTTTGTTTGCTTGTTTGAAAGTGGTAATCTCAGGAACTACTGGTCCGATTTGAAAAATTCTTTCGGTTTTAGATAGCCCATTCATCGAGGAAGGCTATAGGCTATATATCATCACGCTCAGACCAACAGGAGCGGAGCCACGTGGGTGAAACCGCGGTTGAGGTCACAAGCAAATAGCAAAACAAAATTAATAATAATAATTGCCACCAATTCGGATCACAGTACCTACAATGAAGACCCCGCAAGAAACTATGTAGTTGCTCATTTCATCAAATCGATAATAATATAACATTTTTCGTTTAAGTAGACAATCAATCCAAAAGCTCCAATGAGAATTATAAAACAAAATCAGATTATTGGCCCACAGTACCTTATGGGCCCACTTCACAATGGGCAGCGTTGGGCGAGTAGAGACAATAACAATAGCGTAGAAACCTATATGCCTATGATCGGCCGTCATTGTAGATGTATATTCATAATCGCCCTAATGGTGGCAAAGGTCGATCATTTATTGGGCCAAAGTTGCCCAGTGTGAAAAGGGTCTCTTACGTGGATTACATCACCGCGATAATTGACCAGGGGATTAGGTTCGAAGCCTGCTAATATAAAGGTAGATTACGACCTAAATTAATGTTTTCCTCCGATCGTTTTCTACGTATTGACCTGTTATAGTTTAACTTTCATTGGAATATTTATAATTGGATATAACGGTTAATGGTCTTAAGAATTTTATTTCGCCTGAAGAGATTGATAAAAATAATTTACCTATGTTTCTCGAGAATATTGTTATTCATTTTTTAATATTTAGTTATATAGCATTCATATGCTTTGTTTTTTAAATGATTGTTGTTGATCACGGGTGGCCGAGGCGTTGCCCCGGCTTGGCAAAAAGCTGTGGGTTCAAATCCCAGCAAGTGATCGATTTTTTTTTATATTCTTTAATTTGTCATTTATATTGTCACACAATGTTTTAGATGTTTAAAATAAAAATTGTATGTTTATACAATCATAAAAAGCTCTTCTTTTTTATTCTTTTGAAGACTCGAACTCTTACATTATACAAGTAGCACGGCATCTAATCCTGTCTATCAAGATACAAAAACCTTCAAAGCTTTTTAAAATAAGTCCATCCGTTTATTACATCCACGTTTAACTTATATAATCCAACAAAGGATATCGTTCTCTATTCGCTTTAATAAAACGATATTCACAATTGAGCTGAAAAATTAGATCTCGAGACGGAGTATTGACTTCGAGATCACACCAGCCGACATTTGAAATAGATTTCTATTGAAATACGATTTGTTTGAGTGGAAGGGATCTTTCACTATGTAATATTGGTCAATCGTCTGATTATTTTGGAAAATTAGTTTATTTTTAGCCTTTGTTACGTGTGGTTTCGTTTTCTATTTTTAAACTTATTCTATAATTCAACTTAAATAATACTTTGTGTTCACAAAATTGTGTTCTAAACTATAATTACCTAAAGTTATTCCTATAATATATTGATGACACTAATAATAAAAAAAAACGTTTTTTTTTCAGTTACATTACGAGCGGATATGCAGTTAGCGTGGGAAAGGGCGTATAGCCTCATAATAATTGTATAGTTATAATACTAACATAGTTTTTAAGGTCATCTTACTAACAATTATATGGATACTAGCTTTCCGCCCGCGGCTTCGCCCGCGTTTTCAAAGAAAAACCCGTTCCCGTAGGATTTCCGGGATAAAACCTATCCTATATCCTTTCTCGGGTATCAAAATATCCCTATACCAAATTTCATGCAAATTAGTTCAGTAGTTAAGGCGTGATTGAGTAACAGACAGACAGACAGAGTTACTTTCGCATTTATAATATTACTAGAGGTCCGCCCCGGCTTCGCCCGTGGTACATATTTCGCAATAAAAGGTAGCCTATGTCCTTTCTCGGGTATCAAAATATCTCCGTACCAAATTTCATGCAAATTGGTTCAGTAGTTTAGGCGTGATTGAGTAACAGACAGACAGACAGAGTTACTTTCGCATTTATAATATTAGTATGGATTAAATGTATCTAAAATAAATAATATTATTATGTATTTTTCCCTCATTTCCATTTCCAAATTTCATCGAAATCGGTGATGTGGTTGTGTATGGTCGTAATTATGTATCAGACAGTCGTACTTTGGCATTTACAAAATTTTTTTGCATTTAAAAAAAAAGTAAGCGCACACCGCTTACTTTTTTCTTTATTCATCCACAAAATATAAACTTTCTTTTGAGACACCCTGTATAACAATATTAAGTATAGATGTTGTTAGCAAAATACCAAATGCACTTATTCCATTGAACTTAAGTAATAATTATTCCAATTCAAGTGAAATTCACTTCTCACTTTACAGAATCCGTTTCACTTGAACTTTCGCGAAGTTTTCAATTTAAAAATGCTCCTAATTAAATTGGATTTAGCTCAAGTATGATAACCTTCGTTTTCGCTATTTAAACCCGTGGAGAGATTAATTAATTTCCTAGTATTTGTAATTGGGTCAATTCAGATTGGATGAAGTTTAGACTAATGAGAGCATGATACTAATGATATTTGATGTTAGCCTTTTATTGTAATTATAAAATTGAAGTTGTAAAACTGAAACAGGCAAGTAATATGTTATCTTTTATAATGGTTACTTGTTTGGATTTTATGGATAAATTTTGGTTTAAAAAAAAATCATTAGTACTCATTTTATTAACGCTTAAAATCAAAAGAAACAATTATATTTCTTTCTTATGTTTAAACTAGCATGGAAATGTTGAATATAATTTAAAACATAATAATAGTAAAATTTAGTCTCTTCACTACATACTATAAAACAAAGTCACTTTTTCTGTCCCTTTGTATGCTTAAATCTTTAAAACTACGCAACGGATTTTGATGCGGTTTTTTTAATAGAGTTCAAGTGGAAGGTTTTAGTAAGTATATAAGAAGGTTTAGCGGGCGAAGCTGCGGGTGGTAAGCTAGTCATCCATAAATATCATCAGCACCTATAACGAAATCTTCGCAATTTCATTTCACAATTTCGAAAACAGAAAAATCATTTATTTAAATCGCTTAATAATTGTAAATTAAAAGGATGAAGCGAACTAGAATAATTTTGCATACAAATGCAATATCTACGAACTATTCTTGCGACGTTTTAGTTATTAGTTGAATAGTTCGATAATGGCTCTGCCATTTTCCGTAATATTTCGCACTTTGATAGAAACGCTCATCACATTAATAAAGGCAATTAGGAAAATTACTAAGACTGACGAAGTAACCGTATTTATAGACGCGACTTGAAGTGTTATTATTAAGGTAGAGTAATTGAAAGCCAAGACAGCGTCTATTTATTATTAATAATGAAGTAACACAAATAACGTGTCTTCTATTAGGACACTTATGAGATGAAATATAATAGACATTACTAATCAAGGGTATTTAATTAATTACTTATACCTTATTAAGTATATGAGTTGTTTTGCAAAAAAACAATAAAAAGTAAATAACACAAAATATATTAGCTGGCAATGCTCTGCTACTCATAATAAATAAAATAAAAAAAAAAATAAAAAATAAAAATAGTTTATTTCCTTTCTAAATTTTACACAATTTGGAGTAGTAGGGCCCTCCTAGTAAGTTTAAGATAAAACCTGTGTCAGGAGGACCCGCTCTTCCTTAACTTAAAATAGGTTATCTACATGAAAAAAATAAACTGTTAATAACTAAATATGTATTAATAGTTAAGTGTGGAGTGTATGATTGTGTGTGTGTGATGTGTTTGTGTATTGTGTGTTGTGTTGTGTGTGTGTGTGTGTGTGTGTGTGTTGTGTTCGGTTTATGTATGAGCACGAGTTTGTGAGTGAACGAATTTAAATAGCAATTAATATTTACCAGCTAATGATTACACGTGGTTATAGTTAAATAAATAATATAAAAGTAATAATTACACAGTGCATGACGTAGCCAAAAGGTTTTCTGTGTCATCATAATTTAGTGTTTTTAGCCAATTCATTATTTTATTTTTTAAATCACAACAAGTTAGTCTATTAATGTTAAATAATTTATTTAGATGATTATATATATAAGCTGAGTTAGCTGAGTACTGGCGTCTGGCAAAAACAGTTTTGGTACAACGAGTTTTAATTACCTCCTTCCTTCTTCTTCCCTCCACTGTGGTATAAATAAATGGTGTTTTATTGTGTGTTTTTATTGTAATAAGTAAGATGTATAGTTGTCTGACTGATAGAATATCACATAGTTTATACAGATCTGTCGTTGGAAACCGGCGAGGTTTTTGATACATGACTTTCAGAAGACACCTATGCACACGCTCCATTTCTATGAATTTAGATTTGTTAGCTCCCCCCCAGATAGGAATACAATATGCTAAGATTGATTGAACTAAGGACTTGTATATTTGATTCCTAAGCTTATGTGAAGTTACATGTCTCAAAGATTTAAAAATCCAGATTAGTTTCCGTGCTCTTTCGTTCATATAATCAATGTGTGAATGCCAAGATAAGCGGTGATCAAGTATGATCCCGAGATATTTTGTAGTAAAAACTTTTTCAATAGTGTCGCAAGTACAATTTAAATTATTAGTTCCATCACATTCGTGTAGCTTAAGGTTAAGATTAGGATTAGGTTGTGTTTTATTATTAATTGAGAAGCATATGTAATTAGTTTTTTTAATGTTTAAAGTGAGGAGATTACTTATTAACCAATCAGAAATTTTAGAAATACCTATCTGTGCCGCGTTAAATACAGAAAGCCATGAATTCCCACTAAACACTATCGCCGTATCATCTGCGTAAGAGTAGATTTTTCCATTTAATATACTTAAATTAGTGAGATCATTGATATAGACTAAAAAGAGCGTTGGTCCGAGAACGCTTCCCTGTGGCACACCACAGGTAACGCCTCTATCGCAGCTAATATAATTTTCTATTTTTACACATTGAGTCCGCTCTGTTAAATAACTTTCCATTAGATTAAGGGGTGTACCACGAATGCCTGCATGCTCCAGCTTACGGATAAGAATAGGGATGGAAACGGTGTCAAAGGCCTTTTTCAATAATCATTACGCATAATACAGAAAAATAAAGCTAAGAAACACGTTCAAGAACATTCAATTTAAAATCACATATAAACCAGATTAGAAAATGAAATACCCTCAACCAGACACTCAGCACAAGCTTTCAGCCTACAACAAGAACAATTTATTACTTAATATAATATTCAAGAGCCTGGACTATAAATACGGAGCACATTACGGGGACGCCTAAATGATAAATGGCTCAAATGTATTATATTTCACACATTACGAACACTACCGCTATCCTAACTATCTCTAATTTTGCTTACATCTTCTACGTCTGTGATCTTACTATTATATCACTACTAGCGGTCCGCCCCGGCTTCGCCCGTGGTACATATGAAAAATAGATGTTGGCCGATTCTCAGACTTACCCGATATGCACAGAAAATTTCATGAGAATCGGTCCACCCGTTTCGGAGGAGTATGCAGACTAACATTGTGACACTAGAATTTTATATATAAGATTATTACATCGATAGGGAAATATATCTACCACAAGCTGTTTCCCGCGATTTTACTCGCAGTGCTCAGCTTCTGTTGGTCTTAGCGTGATGATATATATAGCATATAATAGACTTTCTCGTTAAATGGGCTATCTTAAAGTTTTTAAACCGAAAGAACTTTTCAAATTGGACCAGTAGTTCCTGAGATTAGCGCGATCACACAAACAAACTCTTCAGCTTTATAATATTAGTAGAGATTAATCTAACATGTATTCCACACTTACCCAATGTTTACAAGATTCAAGATTAAAAAGGCCGTTAGTTTAAAACGTTTTTCGTACAAACGCCGTTTTTATACAAAGTGACTCTCTAGCGCAGAGTACAATATTTTAAAAATATTTTTCGAAGCCACATTTTTTGTTATCTGCATTGGCTTTCCATACAATTTAGCCTCTCCGATGTAACGATGTCGCAAAAATACGTATTTCCCGAACATTCTCGAAATCGTGTGAAGCGTCGAATATGAACTGATTTTTGTTCTAATCGAGGCTGGTTTTGCTGTTTGAACTAAGGTTTGAATGCTTTTTTAGGGTTCCGTAGCCAAAATGGCAAAAACGGAACCCTTATAGTTTCGTCATGTCCGTCTGTCCGTCTGTCCGTCTGTCCGTCTGTCACAGCCGATTTACTCGGAAACTATAAGTACTACAGTGATGAAATTTGATGGGAATATGTGTTGTATGAACCGCTACACAAATATGACACTAAATAGTAAAAAAAAGAATTGGGGGTGGGGCCCCCCATACATGTAACTGAGGGATGAAATTTTTTTTTTCGATGTACATACCCGTGTGGGGTATCAATGGAAAGGTCTTTTAAAATGATATAAAGTTTTCTAAAAAACATTTTTCTTAAAGTGAACGGTTTTTGAGATATCAGCTCTCAAAGTCGTAAAAAGTATGTCCCCCCCCCTCTATTTTTATAACTACGGGGTATAAAATTCTAAAAAAAATAGAGGTGATGCATGCTAATTAACTCTTTCAACGATTTTTGGTTTGATCAAAGTATCTCTTATAGTTTTTGAGATAGGTTGATTTAACTGTAATTTATTATATTTGCTGCTACGGAACCCTTTGTGCGCGAGCCCGACTCGCACTTGGCCGGTTTTTTTTTATCTTTCTGGTAGACAGTAATTGTGCACGAAATGAATGCTGTATTTTTGTTACATTTTTATGTTTGATCGTCGCGTTATAAACAGTTATGGAGCATAATTTCTTTAGAAACCGTTATATGCTTCCAAGTTACATTTAGACTTATTTTTTTTTCATTCAAAAACATTATGTACTGTCATCATATTGTCTAAAAGAATATCATGTTATTTATTCAATAAATCTGACGATAGACCATGATTAGTATATCATCATTCATTTAGTTATTAAGCTATTGCATAGCTTGTATCGCGGGCCTTGAGCGCGGGGACCGAATCGAGAAATTCCGTAACGAAAAAACCTCACGCTCTCCTCTCCAACGGGCACGGAGGTGTGGCTTGAAGGCATAGCATGCAATAGCTTTACCGCGGCAGTCCCCGAGTGCCAGAGGTCTTTTTTTAAATTTATATCCTGTCTTTCCAACTTAGGTTTAAGTCTAGACTAGTGTTTAGTCCTGTGTCTAGTCTATAATATTAATAATAACTTAGCAACTACTTGCAAGCGCTATATTATTGCTTGAAAAAGCCTTGATAAAAATATCCGATGCCCTAATGACTGATCATGTTTCCAAGACCTTTGAAATTTCATGCCTTCTAAAGATTATTTTAAAATACAACATTGCTTGATGACTAGTGAGTCCACCCAGCTTTGCTTATAAATATTATGTTGTTTCTTTCCACGTTTTTGCCCGTGAAGACAAAGGCAGCATATTTTAAAAAATCTTATATCTTTTATGAGGTCTGAAACTATCTTCGTACCAAGTTTTTATCCAAATGTGTTCAGTTGCTTAGGCATCAAGAAGAGACAGACAGAGAGTTTATAATACACTATAATACATATTTAGTATGTTTAGGTTAGAAACATTAAATATATATTGCCAATATTGACAGACTTGTTGCTTTAGCTTCTAAAGACATTTAGGTCACGCAGCGATGGATTTCCCTGACATCATATTTCATGAGAAAAAGTTTCGGCAGCAAAAACTAGGCTAAATGATAAGCAGCTGTCTTTTAGGATGAATTATTGGCAAAATGTATTCAAACGTTGACTGTATTAAGTGTTAAAATATCGACAGTTTACGCATATTTATATATATTTAAAATATTGCTAAGTATCTATAGTTTTTAAAAGCTCACATCGTTAGTTACGTAACAGTCATAAGAGAGAGATATGTAATAAAAGTCATGTTTCTCATAAAGATACAGAGCAAAATTTATGGCAGAACTCTTAATACAATTAATTGGCAAAAGTTTTGTTCCATACGTATCAAAATTACTATTCAAGATCTTTTCAAGAACTTTGAAATTCAAAGCATGTAAGAAATAAGTTTACCTATAATAAACAAGCAAATCTAGAGCAAAAGCAATTGATTATTTTGACGTGAAACTTCTTTAATTTCAAGGTTGTCATGGCAATGCCGTCACGTCATCGAGTAAGGCGACGATTTGAATCTTACCAAATAAGTTCACTTCACGACACGTGCGCTCGGCACTAACGCTCTGTTCTCTAAAATCTAATGTATTATAACGTCATCGTTTACAAACGCATATATACATAATCAAAACACTTAAAAACACATTCTAGCGAAATCGGTAAAGAGATTTAATACTTCCATGATGCATTACCACTGTACGAATGTTATTATTCTACACGAGTTTCATTTCGAGCATTTTTTGTGACGTCCCAAGAGACGGGGCCTTTTTATGAAAAACTTATGAAGTATTTCAATGTACATCCGAAATGGTCGGCTTTAATTTTTGGGGCGTGTATTTTTTGCTAGCTTTCGCCCGTTGCTTTTTCCGTGGTTTTTCGAATAGATTGTTTGTGATGGATGTGGTATTTAGCTTTGAAGTAGTTTTTGGGCAACATCACGTTTTATAGTTGTTCTTTTTAAAGAATATTATTAATTTTTCAATCCTTAGTTTAAACTTATTAAACTACCATTTCAAAAATGTATTCTAATTGCTCCTATTTGACAGTTTACAGGTGACATATTAATATTATCATGTAAAACTTTATTGGACGGGTATATTTTAACTAAAGATTGAAAAATCGGTCCAAAGAGGAATATTTTTTTTTTGAAGTGAAACTTCTTTATCGGGGTTGGACAAAAATTTACTGTAACATTTTTGCGTTACGCCGTACGCGTGACATTTTTGCGTTACGCCGTACGCGTGACATTTTTTCGTTACGCCATACTCGTGACATTTTTAAGGTCATAAAGAAGTTTCACTTCTTACGTGTGTTCTAGTACACGCATACTTTTTTTTTTTTAGATTTAACTGACCGATTTAAACAATATTTTATGATTTAAAAGCTAGGCACCTGTTTTCCGAATAACAAACGTGAAGTAGAAGCAAGGAGCTAGTTATCTAGGTATAAATACTATATACTTTAACATTTTCAACACCAGTGTAATGAATGTTGCTGAAAACATTTAAGTACATATATTGAAAAATGTTGATAAACATCAAACGAGTGAATGTGATGTAAAATATCACCCAAGACTCGTAAGCTAAATATAAAATGACGTGATTTGAAGAGTACTGTAAAGCAAAGTTATTTCAATACAGGCAACTATATTTACAATTTACTGCCTGATTACAAGGGAATTACGAATATGTCCTTCAAGTGAAATATTAATTTTCAAACTGAAATAGTATTGACTTAATAATATTCATAATAAAATATACTAGCTGTGTCCCGTGGATTTACCCGCATTGCTCCTCTCCTATTGGTCTAATCGGATGATATAAAGCCGATAAGCCTTCCTCGATAGATGGACTATCCAGTGAAATATTTTTTCAAATCGGTCCCGTGGTTCCTGAGATTGCGCGATCAAACAAACAACTTCTCCAGCTTTATTTTATTAGTACAGATCCTCGAAGGAAATTCTCAGTAGGAATCGCGAATACAATACAAGTTTATATTTAGATAACGGAATTAATTCCACACCGCATTTTCACCTAAACTCGGTTGAAGCTATAAACAGGAGTTAAAGACTTTGTTTCGGTATAATAGAAAGAAATCTGGTTAAATAACAGCGGGAAGGAAATCTGCGAGACAACCTAAATCCAGTATGACGTGGCTAATGCTGGCGACATTGAAAAACTGTAAGGTGGGATTGAGGTGAGGGTACACTGAGTTATTATATTTTAATAAATTTATACTACTAACATAAAGCGCATCACACACGGTGAAGATACTATGTATAATATTTTATGTTAAGATTCTCTAATATAAAATATTACAGTATCTTAAGGTATCCGGAATCAGCGTTCTGACCATCATTTTTCTTTTTGTCATTGCGTACTAAGACCTCTGTAGAACCGCCATCCTGTTACAAATGACCCGAAACACTGACACAAAATTTCGGGTCATTTGTAACAGGATGGTGTGATGCGCTTTAATGTATGTGAGGATGGGATTTTGTTACTCTTTCAACCAAAGCGGCTTTCTATAAATTCAGTACAGATATTATGGATTTTAATTTCGATAAGCATACTTTTTATTTTATTTTATTAGTTTCCAAACAGCTTATACAACAATATAACAAACAAATTATTCAAGTACAATTAATAACGTTCTATGTATAAGCCTATTCTATGGATACACAAATGTTTAGAGTGTGAAAGATGTAAAAACAATTAAAAATACTGTTACCACAACAATAAAAAAAATACAATAAAAGATATACTTAGGCTAACAAGATTCGACATAAATCCGTATGCTTCAGGTGCTACGCAGAGCAGTAAGTACTAGGCGACGAAAACTGGCTAGACTATTTGAAAAAATGTCAATAGTGTTATCTTTATTAACTATTTCGTTATATAGTCGGCATAACCTATATACTGGGTTATTTTATTCTCTAATGCTTTACTCTAGCTAGTTACTTTATAATTAAGGGCTTTCTCTACGGTATTTGCGTATCTAAACTTACAATAAGCAATTAAGCATGTACGTTTTGAACGAAGAGAAACAGGATTCTCTTCTCTGGTAGAATGATACATTTTTTTTTTCATTTTCATTGATAGAAATCCGAGTGCTATACTAATAACGCGATTGTCGATTTTAGATTGTGACATATTGCTAAATTAGGTATAATTGTGTACCGCAAAAAATATTATTTATGTTAAAAAAATGCCCATTGTACCCAAAACCTAATGCGTCAAACCTTATTACGGCCTCACGCATGTTGAATACATTCGCAAAGTTTACATGACGTTCAATGGAGTTATATATTTATGTCATTTCGGTAACTGACTTTGTACATGAACAAATAAAATATGTTAGCCATATAGCGCCTAATGTTGTTTGCTTCGAAACTTGTCGAATGTTTTTTGTAATAAAAATATATCGAAATGTACTGGAAGGCTGTATTTCTAGGTATTTTATTTACGAATTTTGTAGATTGGATTAGGTTTTGCAAATTGGTTAAACACGATCTTGATTTTTTTTTCCTTTTCTTTTTGAAGATATTGCAATGCTCTTCAGCGATGAAAATGATTATTTCTAATGTGGACTAGATTATGGAATATAATGTAAATACAATTTACCCTTGGGTTTTGTTAAATGAGAAAAAAATTAAAAGAGCTATATGATCTAAGGTTAATTTATTTAAAATATGGATATTTCAGTATACTCATCTTTCTTTACTATCAAATGCAAAAGTGACTGACTGACTGGTCTATCAACGCACAGCCCAAAGGCCAAACTACTAGACCGATTGGGCTGAAATTTGGCATGCAGATAGACACGTAGGCATCCGCTAGGATTTTAATAAATTCAACTCAAACTCAAACTCAAACTGAAACATTTATTTATTCAATTAGACTTCTTCTAGAAGCACTTTTGAAACGTTATTAAGTACATATTTTTACATTTACCACCGATTCGGAAAGCAGTATCTACGGAGAAGAATCGGCAAGAAACTCCATTGTTGCTCTTTTTAATCATGTCAGATTTACAATTTTACAAATTACATATGTAATATCATAATATATTATCATAATATGCCAACCTTCAAGGGGATAAAATAGGGGATGAAATTTTTTACCATGAAAAATTTTTTTGACTACGTGGGTAAAGCTGCAGGCAACAGCTAGTTTATAATAATATTTCAATCCACAAACGTGTCTTAAATCAACTTTTTATAAAGGTAACATAAGTATGCCTAAGTAATATCGTTACTTATTCATGTAGCCTTGTTTGACTCTCAATTAGAATGGCCCGTAACAATGGCTGTAAATATTAGTTTAGTACGTTTAACTGTTGCTTTTTATTCTACTTACGTATAATTTTACCTTTGGAAAAATATAAGTTAAATAAAATAAAAACCTACATTATCTATTACATTAGGGAATCTTTGTAAAATAAATGAATTGGACTTTTTTTAAATGTTAGATAGAGTACATATCGCGCGGCGAGAGTTTGGCTTTGACCGTTATTGCGCAGAAACCAGAAATTGGGTATCAACGGGCAATTAGCGGGGTGCAGGGCGGGGAAAAGTATTGTGTGCGTTGCGCAGTAATCCCCTCCACCCGAAGGTCCAAGCCAACACTCGCCGCGCGATCTGTAGTTGTTTAGGTAGCATAGTTTGATGTGTTTTTTTTAATTAGATTTCTGTAGACTGGACATATAACTTCTTCACGGAATATATAAATCAGTGGCTATGAGAAATATTTTTCGTAATTGAATCCACATAATAAACCTAAACATAAATCTCTAATTGATAAAACCTATTAAATGCGTTAATTAAAAATGACAAGCAATTTAGACATAAATAAGAACTTCATAAACTCAAATACGACTTACAGAAACATTATTACAAAAATGATTCCGTAATTCATTCATAAGTTTTCACCAACATCGATTCGCGTATCAGACAGTAATTAAGGTTAAACGCCACAGTAATTTATATTTAAATTTAAGCTTTGGTTATAATTTCGATGTAATTTCGTAGCATATTAAGCCAATCATAATTTAATGTCACTTTGATACAATAATGCGAACGAAATTGTTTTGTAACGAAAATGTGTGATATTAAATTAATAAAATATGAAAGATTCTCTGTTTTTTTAAAGGTAGAAATTTGATTTTGGTCGTGAAGGATTTGAAATAAGGATTCATTACTTGAAAGAAGGTTTGTATACAGGTTAGATATCTATTAAATTTCAATAAAAAAAACATACACTAATTAATATCTCTATTGAGAATTTCTTGTCAAATTACAAGTCAAAGTAAATCATAAACACTGATAAAACTGTTCTTATTTAATTTCCTAGAACACACATTGAAAATATTACGAAATATCACAGATTCTCGACTAAGACCGTTGTCATTCCACAAAATTCAAGTTCTAGATCACTGTTCAGTATAATAACGTTCCTAATCGTTCCTAAAATTCACGAATTTCATGCGTTAGTTGTATAAAATTATAACAAAGGTCTGGCAGATCTTGGAAGGATGTTATATTAAAAAATCGGTCGAGTGCAAGTCGGACTCGCGATTAAGGGTTCCGTGGAAATAAGCTACAGAGCAACTGCAAAAAATGGGTCCGCCATCCAATTTATGACCATGCCAACCGTTGTTTAAGCTTTATCTCTTATTATTACCTATTAATTGTTGCTAATAATGGTCAGCAGAAATACATTATACATCACTTTCATGAGATACAGCCTGGTAATAGATGGACAAGCAGAGAAGTCTCAATAGGTTTGCGTTTTTACTCTTTCATCACGGAACCTTAAAAAAGTACTAACTCTGACATGACAATGACATCGGTCTGGCATGTATGGCCTGTCGACATTCTGACCTCTTGCCTTGAGGTCTCGAAGGGCACGGGTCTATGATGGCGTGTCACTTTCGACTGATTTACCAAAGATGTTGGCTTAGAGATTTTTTCCTTCTTTACATACGTACGATATTTTTGATGATTAAAAAGTTCTTTGGTTTGTTTTTTTTATGTATGCTTCTTTGGATTTAGGTTGAGTTTTGATAGTTTTGTAAGGCACATATGTTTTTGGGATAAGTATGTTGATGTAAAATGTTAATTAGATTAACTAATATATGAAAACTTATATAAGTTCTCATGTAATTTCGCAAAATTGTAGGTAACTAATGTTTTCTTTACAGTTTTGACATCAATCTATGAAAAGGAGCGCGGAAAACCTTTTTAATTTCGGCTTTTCATGTTATTACTTTAGTCTTCTTTTAAATGTTAGGTATACTCTAGTTTTTGCTAAATAAAATAATAACAAGTAAAGTTTGTTTCAATTTACAAGAATTAAGTACCTTTTATTTTAAGTAGTTATGAATTTATCAAAGAATTTTGTTTCTCATTTCTAAATAGTAGTTAGGTTAATTTATAAACAAAATAAAGAATAATAATAGTTTAAAAAAACTAAAAAACACGCTTTTTATAGAAAACATTTTATCAAATTAGTGTATTGTCATCGGTCCTCAATGAATCTACAAAGTTTGAACGAAATCTGACCGTTTATAGTGGGTCAAAATCGCGCCCAAAGAAGTCGGTTACAAACAAACATACAGGTGAAGCTAATATATAGCGTGTAAAGGAATGTTGCTTCAAAATTTATATTTTGTGCATAACATCACTTTGGGTATAATAATATTATTTTCCACTATATTATTCAACTAAAATATTCCTGTATTCAAAAATATAACATCAAAAATTCTTGTTTATAAAAATACGAATAGAGGCAATAAAAATTTTTTGAATATCAAATATCTGACATGAATTCTAACATCATCGTTGATATATAATATATTATGATACTAGCTGCGCTTCGCGGTTTCACCCGCGTGGCTCCGCTCCTGTTGGTCTTAGCATAATGATATAAATAGGCCTTCCTCGATAAATAGGCTATCTAACACCGAAAGAATTTTTCAAATCCGACAAACAAACAAACAAACTCTTCAGCTTTATAATATTATAAGTAGAGATAATTAACATGCTAAATGTTGATATTATAAGACTAACATGTATGTTCAGATCTCTATGTTTTAAATTCCGTTTGACATGTCCCTAATTTGGGTCATGGTTTTTTCACTAATTACATGTAGTTCCTATCGGACATAAACATATAGTAACTAAGGGATAAGGTCCCTATCCCCACTCGGTCAAAAGTCAATGCACGGTCCCTTTTCGGTCCATTAAATGATTGCCAAGTATCAAGACATCGGTCGACCTTTAGGGTACCTATTGTTTTGGAAAAATACAGACGATGTGTACTAGATTCTGATTCTAAATGAAAAACGTAAGTTGCGGGATATTTTGTGTTAAAGGAATAGTAAAGACAGATTAAAAAATAAGTCAACAGGGTGTTTTTGAAAATTAATTATTAACAATACGTATTGAATAGCGTTTATATACACACAATTTGGTTCGAAAATTAATACATTATTACTTAATGTTCAATTACTTAATACTATTTTAAAAATAGAGCTAAAATTACGCACAATAGACGAATCGAGATGTTGTCTAAAAGGTTTAGTTTAAAATATTGGACAACACTTCAACTAAATATCTTATCTTTGTGAAATATTTGGTTTCTTAATTTCTTTAGTTCCTCAAATACAGAAATTGTGGTTACCATACACTTTCAGTCCATTTGACCAAGGGTTTAAGGAAGTGCGATCTTTATTCATAACCCCTGGCATTGTTTTTGTTTCGGAAAACTTTCTTTAAGGCCAACTTTCGTGTGCAGTAGTTTTGTCACTTTGAGGTTAATATTTGCTTTGCTTACTCATGTCTATTGTCTAAGGATGTATACGTATACATAGAGTACCTTTTCTTTTTATTACCTTTCATACACTTTTACCCCATCAAAGAGTAAATATAATTTATTTGAATATTGTTAAAATCAATATTAATTAAGAACGTGTCCGTAGGCCTCAAGTTTTAAGATGTAAGTTGATTGTAGGGGCCTTTGGTAGGGGCTTGTTATTAATTTTACCATTTTCTTAAACATCAATGTAGTATAAAAATATTAACATAGCAATTTGAAATACCTAATGTATTTACGTATTTAAATAGCGAAACTGTTAAAGGTATATGAATTATTCAATTGTTTCTAGGCACCAAAATGTTGCCCTCAATGAATAAATAATGCGTTTGAAATATTATGCTTACGTTATATTTTTACATCTAGTAACAACGTAAGGGCGTTTGTCCACTACAAGGAATTTTACGGTCCGGCATTCCGATTTTTTACGGTCCGGTATGGCACACCATTAAATCTATATACTAGCTTGTGCACCTACGTAATTTTACTGTCCGACATTTTACTTTTCCCTATTCCGGATGG